>JAXCLR010010115.1:0-12052 GCA_035584095.1 Annona squamosa | reverse complement strand
GATCTTGAAGTCGACTTGGGAAACGACTTGGCCTTCCATGCTCTATTTTCTTCAAATGTATATGCCTTAAACATTTCCCAAACATGTTAGTAGCTAAGACATACTCAAATTGATTTGTTAATCATCGAAACATAGATTTAGCTTGTTTTCCACATATTTCCAACAACAACAACTTTCCTCCATACTTTTCCACCCTTGGATGTCCACATCACTTGTCCAAGTAAAACAAATTTTTGAATATTGTTTTTAGTCATGTTGGACGTCCATACCACCTTAAATTTAGGGTATTTTACCCTCATAATTTCTCACACATCATGTTGTTTAGGTTATACACCAATTTCACCTTTAAATGAGTAAAATTTTCATCAAATTGTCAAGTCCGTCTCCCTCTACTAAGGTCCATCAAACATACTTAGTTTAACATATATTACATATGTAGACATTTAACATAAACCACACATATCATATGCTCAAAACAACAACTTTAATTAGGAATTTACAAAAATTTCAGCATAGTGTACTTAGTATAATCAACCCTAAAACTGTATATAGCATTCTTGAAAGCTTGAATTGAATTTGCTAATTCATTTAACATTTAGTAACCCTATTAAGGACTTCATAAATCATCATTTAGGTTCATAAATAAGTCAATTTATGACCCATAAATGGAGCTAGAAAACTTGAAAATTAATAAACCAAACTTGGTTTAATACCTAGTTGAACTTGTATAGTTTTGCTCCCACTTGTCAAGCTTGATTTCTTCCTCTTTCTTCTCCTTTTTTCCCTTTTCCCTCTCTTTTTCCCTTGCTTGGGACATCCACTATTGCTGGACTTAGTTTTTTTTTCACACAAGCTATCCACTTTGAAAAAAAGTCCATCAGTCCTATCTCTCTCCTTTATATATACAATTTTCACCCTTCCTTTCCACCTCATTTTGAGGTTAAATAATACCCATAATTATCCTCTTAAGTGCTGGCATAATTATCCTCTTAATTTACATTTTTGTAGAAATTTTTAATCACAAATTTCTGCCCAAACAGCCCCTCGAGCACGTGCCCTCTTAGCCACCCTATTTTGGCGTTTTGTGGCTACAAACAGCCCCTTGAGCACGTGCCCCCTTAGCCACCCTATTTTGGCATTTTGTGGCTACACAAATTGCCCAAAATTCAGCCATTAAAGAACTATGATCTTGCTGGACTTTTTACCCATAATATTTGAATTTTTGGATTAGCAAAAATGCCTTAAAATTTCACCTCATTTCCAAGCATTAACCCCTTAACTTTCCATTAATGACATGACACTTTTTGAAGACAAAAGTCAACTGATTTTGTCCTTATGTGATTAAGCATTTTTGTTATGATAATTAGTATAATCAAATTCAGTTATATTATAAGACATCTCATTTTAACTATTCATGAAAATTTTCATCTTAAAATGACCTTTCTAGTGTAAGTTATGGTCATTTGAAATTGTCTCTTGAATTTGAATGAAGTTAAATAATTATCACTCTAATTTAATCATAATTAACATAATCCATTCCATTCATAAGGTAGAGCACGTCAACATGTGCTTACTTTTCAGGTTTCACATCAATTCACCTTATAGGCGTCAAGTTGTGAATTTTTTAACAACAGTTACCTCAATTCTATAATTATCATCAATTAAGTCATAATAGATGAAAATAATTAACCATGACATATTATCATTTCTTATACCAGATTTGGTCTCTTTATATACATTAATCCACATTGGGCTAAGGTGACTAATTTAATTAACCAATGAAGGCCTATCATTCAATCGAATTATACAATTAACCAAAGTTAAATGCTTAATTTACATGTATGGACCTCAATTGGTCTGGGTATCATACGCGCATTTTTCATTTTTAAGCAAAATATTTTCATAAAGGCATTTTTTCCTGTCAAACATTTTTGTATCCTAATCATGGAAAATTCATAAAACAATGCAGATGCAATGCACTGTTTTCCCTCATAATTGGGTGATACACTAGCTAGGCGACCACCATCTTGATCCTGCTTCTAATCTCAGGAGAACACTATGAAACCTAGACCATGTACACATCATTACGGGTTGTAAACTATAGATTCTTTTGTAATTATTTTTATGATAAATGAAAATTCATGAATTTTATTTGTGAATATATGTATTGAAGAATAAAATAAGGTAATTAAGAATTTAACCCATGTGAATAGTAACTAGGGATTAAGATATGTGATTAAGAGTTAATCACTGAGATTTAATCACTACAGGATGAAATGATAATTCTTTTTTATATTTTAATCCAATTTTGGATTTTTGTGAAAAATTAAAGAAAAAATTCATAATTTGCAATCCGGACGTCGGATTTAGATGAAATTTTTTATGGATAGTTAAAAATTTATGATGAACATGATGAATGCGTTACGATGTGATGAGGTCAAGATCACACATTAAATGAAGGTTAAAAAATAGTTTAACTTTTCATTAAATATAAATAATTAAAAAATAAAAAAATAAAATGAAAGAGCAGCTATGGCAGGGGTGTGGTAGGGGGTGGTTGAGCATTGACCAAAAATCAATGGTCCATGATCATCATCATCATCATAAATCAACGGCTAGGATTTAATTAGCTTAAAATAAATAATTTTAATAAATAAAAAAATAAGAAAAATAGGGCTGCATAAGGGGTTTGTGAGCAGGGTAGTATGGTCTACTCTTGGCTCAATGCACCTTTTAAAATTATAAAAAAACATTTGCAATTTAATACCTCAAGCAAGGGGGTAAATTCCAATTTGATGAAAAATTAAAAAGTCTAACTAGGGGGCAGGGGTGGAAGTCCAAAGCCACATTCACCCAGCTCCACTTGAGCAAATCTCAGCTCCCAAACCTCTCACACGTCCAAGGAAGAAGATGAGAAAGTTAGAGAGAGAAAATGTGAGAAAAAGAGGGATATCTCTACTTCGCTTAAGTGATTTCCATCCAAATTTCTTTTGGATGTTAAGTAAGGTAAAATCATGTTTAGATAATGCCCAAGAATGAGAAAATAAATATAATTATAATCCTTAATCGGAATTATGGCAAAACATCAAAAATTTAGAGCAAAGATAGAGCATTTGGGAAGATAGCATATGATATGTGTAAATAATGTTCCAAAAATGATAAAATGATAAATGATGATTTGAGATATATGATTATGATCAATATGATGTTGGAATGATGATATATTAATTTCATGATTTTTGAAATTAAGGATTATGCTTAAGTGAATTTATGTTGATTTTTAGTATATAGAGAAAATGATTTATTTAGCCAAGTCAATGATGATAAATTCAAAATGTATAAATTTTTCCATGATATACTAAGCATAAGCTATGTCATATTATTTTTTATTTTTGGAACTCATGTACGGTAACCAACACACTGTGAACAGTAACTTCGGATGAACAATAATTGCTACAGTAATCCGCTACAGTAAATTTGCTATAGTGATTTGCTATAGTAACCATGAACAGTAAATAGCGTGATTTTGAAAAGAAATTTGAAATTAATATTTAGATACAATGAAGGAATTTTTGAAGAACCTATAGATAAAAATATCTGTATAAAGAAATAATGCCCAAATATTATAAATCATGTATGAGAAGCAGCTTGAATAGAAAAAATAAAATATCATTTTTCCTTGAATAGAAAAAAAGGAAAAAGTCGAGGACACCAACTGAGGAGATAAGCAAGTTATATATTTTGCCAATTATTTTCAAAATGCTTGAAATTGTTTATAAATTGCTTTATGAAATTTATTTAAGGTTGGCCATACCTATAACTGCTTTACATGAACTGAAGTTTATTTGTGAAATTATTTATCAAATATTTTTTATGAAATTGTTTATGATATGCAAATATTATTCCGACATGTGTATGTAAATGAGCATGTGCATGAGGAATAGGCCATAGTTGAGGTAGTAAGCAGACTGCATGTCCCCATCGCTATGGCCAAGTCACTTATACAGGCCTAGGCCGGTGGCGACCTCCCTGAGATGGGAGCATGTATGGAATGGGCACCTAGATAGCATCACATCTAAAGGAATGTCATGAATGTTATGAATGCATTGCATTTGCATTTTATGAAATGTATGAAAATGATTGAAAATTATGTATGGCTTGCTTACTGAGTATTATTACTCACCCATGCCTTTTCAACAACAAACAGGAAATGATGATGAAGACCGCATGCAAAATGATATGTAGTTTTTGATATAAATGTGGCATATGTAAATTTTATGTAAAGACAATGATGAAATTTTGGAATGGGAAAGAGTACCTTTTCAATGATGATGCTTATTAACAGACTTTGGTTATAACTGTGATATATGAAATATATTTCATGTTGGATGAATGATGAAAATTTTCTATGTATTGATGTTATATATAAAAAAATCCTACCATGTGATCAGGGCGATAATTTTGAGTCACATTTACCAATCAAAAATGATCCCAGAATAAGGCTTCTAAGCACCCCGGTTTGGAGCGCCACAAACGTCGCCAGCCATTGGCTTGTATTAGCAACTTGGTCATTCTGGAGGGAGCACCCGGTCTACTTATACCTCTATAGTAGATTTAATCCCCATGCTTCATACACCAGCAGATGACACTTACCAAGCGATCATCCACCTCATTCATCATTTGGACGCTGCCGGCCTCTAGCCTATATCGGCAACTTAGTTACACTAGAGGAGGGACAATCAGTCCGCTTATACTTCTATAGTGGATCTAATTCTTGTGCTCCATGTACTAACGGATGACATTTATCAAGTGATCATCCACCCACTCATGATTCGTGCTTGCATGTTTTTTTTCCAAGAATACATTTTACATAATCATTTCAAAAACTATTTGCATAAAACAGTTATTCAAATTCATTTACGAGAACATAAACAAATAGAGATGTAGGGATGACCACCATTAAATAATTTAAAATATTCAAATAAAACAATTTGCAACAATTTTCCAAATTTTAGGAAAATAATATTTTCAAAGTCTTGCTTCCGTACCTATAGTTCAACTTGAACCTTCCTCTTTCTCTTTCCCCTTTTCTATATAAATGAAAAGGGTTGCCTTTCATACTTACATTGTATTTTATGCTTTCATGACTTACCTTTTATGCATTTATATGCATTTATCACCTGTTCTTAATCCTTACATGATCTCAATCTATATGTGATCCTGAGCAATTCAACTTTACTCAATTTTTTCTTTGAGATGAACACTTTTATCTCTTAAGTCACATATATTTTTACATTTTCTAATGATGAGTCATTCATTTGACTCAATACCCTAACTTAGGGCATTTAATCTCCTTTTAATCATAAACACTTGTGTAACACTTATTTGAAACTTTAACAACCAAGTTCAAGTGAGGTTTCTCAACTTCATATTTACCTTCCTAATAATCAGTTTTCATACCTATATGGTCTAGAAATGGATTACTTTGAATCCTAAACTTTTGTTGTCATTAACGACAATCATTTACAACTTATGCCAAGTATTTTCTTCATCAAATTTCTGAAATTTATTTCCATTTATCAAAATAGCCCTATACATGTATTAATTCACCATATAATGACCCTAGAATTGCATATTAATCATTGATACAAGTATGACTATTACTTAATAACTTTGGTATTCCCTTTAGAGGCTTGTTTATATTATATAATAAATAATATTTCAATCAAAATTTCTAGATTAATTCATCCTTCTAAAATAGCCATATACATCAATGTTTTAGATGAGTTTTATTCCTATACTTGCGTATTAACTTAATAATCATGTAATATAATAACCTAACAATCATACTTGCTGTCAACACTCTTAATTACATCATTTGCTAACCTATGCATCATATAATAATCAAGAGAAATTTAAATAGAATTTTCTTTTCCAACTATCATCTTGCTTGGACATTATTTAAGCATAGAATAAATCAAAAATCAAACATATACTTAAACAGTTCATGAACAACCTCTTAGATGTCAATCACCTTACTTATACACATCATTTTAACATTTAAATTTTAGCAACATATAATTGTTAGTTTAGCATAGCATAAACGAAATGATTAACCAAAATAGAAAATCAAAATTTGAAACCCGTTAGGCATGAACTAGTTGCTGCCTTGGACGTCCCCACTTGCTGCCCTTTTTGAGAAATTTTTTCTCACTTAGATGCTTCTTACAAACGTCCAAGGGCTGCCCCCTTTACCCCCTTATATAAGGATGAAATTTACCCTTGGTTTCCCCATTTTAACCATGGTTAAAGGTATTAAATTGCCTCGATTTGTTGTTGCAATATGGACCGTCCAAGTACCTATTCATCCCCCTTTCTATTTAATTTTGCTGCATCAATCTAAACCATCTATTTTTGTTGAAATTTTGTCATTCAGTCTCCACCATATACATGCACATATGTTGCCAAATCACCTCTCTAGCTATGCTACATTATCACCTAATTTGCATTTTGCAAAAAATCAAAAATTGCCTCAATTTTCCTACCATAATCACGTCCACATGTAGTTGGATTTACTTTTGATTTTTTCAAATTTTATTTTATGAAAATTAACCCAAAACCTTTCTTTACCACCTTAGCAACTTAGCATTAATTACCTCCCAATTTTACTTTTTATCTCTTCCATTTAATGCTCTTAAGTTTTGACATAAGCAAAACTATGTATAACCTAGAGAATGAGCCCTTGACTTTCCATAAAAATTTTCATCCTTAAATGATCGATATTGGCTAAGATATGATAATTTGGAACTAAACAAGGCATTTTATGAAATCCCTAGTTGTTTAACAACTTTTTAATCAAAATAGTCATAATCCACTCCATTCAACTTGTAGGGTACCTTAACTTAGGTTTACCCTAAAAAATTCATATCAACTTGCCTTACACATCTCAAAATATGAATTTATCAACTAATTAATCAATTAATGACATGTAAATGGGTCATTAATGACTAAATCACATCTTAAATTCTCTACAAGTCCTTTGTCTTGTAGTGAGAATCTCCATCCTTGTTATTTAGTGCCCCTCATCTCCTTGTCTTAGTGAGTTTTGTCTTTTTGTACATATCAAAGGTGATTAACTTTAAGCACTTTGCCTAAGCAACTCCCTTAATCTCATCCAACTAGATCATAGAGCTGTAGTTCTACACCTCTTATGAAAATTCTACCTCAATCGGAGTTAAACATGCTTAGGTCTAATAGAATTAGTCAACGACGGATATGAACCCTCCACTTGGAATCAGTCAGGAGTCAAAATTTCCCATTTATTTTTAATTTCTCATAAGTTGAGAAATTTTAAACCATTCAGGGTAGTATATTTCAAAATTTAGAACTTTTTTTCAAAATATTTTCAAAAATTCATTTATGCTTTGTATCTCGTACACACTGCCCATTACACTTCCTAGGCTTGAAAGAAACTAAGGTTTCACAATCCTCCCCCCTTATAAAAGATTGCATCCCAAAACATGTTATACTTCAAATAGTTGAGGATATTTCCTTTCAACTTCCTCAAGTAATTCCCAAGTTATTTCGTTTTCTGAGTATTTGTTCCATTGAACCTTAATCTACTCGATCTCGCTGTTCTGAAGCTTTTATATCTTATGATCCAAAATCCTAGTCGGTCTCTCTTCATAATTCAGGTGGTCTTGAATTGGCAATTGTTCTGCTACTAGGACATGAGTTGGATTTGCTACATACTTTCTAAGCATAGAAACATAGAATACGTTATGAACTGCCACTAAGGTTGGAGGTAAGGCTATTCTATAAACCAAATTACCAACCTTTTCTAACACTTCAAATGGCCCTATATACTTGGGATTTAGTTTACCTCTTTTTCCAAATCTTGTCAGACCCTTGAATGGTGCTACTTTTACGAATACATGATCACCAACTTGGATATTTAAATCCCTTCTTTTGTCGACTTTGGGTTGTGATTATATATTGTCTAATCACTTGTACCTTTTTCACCATTCTTCATGACAAGTTCGGGGCTAATTGCTTCTCTCCTACTTCATCCTAATTTAACAGTGTACGGCATCTTCGCCTCTATAAGGCCTCAAACAGGTCCATCTATATGCTTGCCTGGTAGCTGTTGTTATAAGCAAACTCAGCTACTGATATGAATTCATCCCATGACCCTCCGAATTCCAATGTGCACATTTAGAGCATATCTTCCACAATTTGGTTAATTCGCTCTGTTTGGCCATCAGTTCGAGGATGAAATATTGTACTAAACTTCAATTGAGTGCCTAGGGTTTGGTGCAAGTTTTTCCAAAATTAAGATGTAAAACTTGTATCTCGATCATAGACTATTGACTTAGACATTTTACAGAGACGGATAATCTCCTTATAATATACCTTGGCCAACCTTTCTACAGTAAAAGTTTTCTTCATAGGTAAAAAGTGTGCTACTTTGGATAGGTGATCCACTATCACCTGAGTGCAATCATTTCCATTTTGAGTCTGGGGTGGTCCTTCAATGAAGTTGATAATTATGTCATCTCATTTCAATTTTAGGACTTCCAAAGACTTCAATTTACCTAGGGTTCTTTGAGGTTTGCTTTTACTCTTTGGCAGGTTAAGTATTTGGCAACATACTGTGCAATCTCTTTTTTCATATTATTTTGCCAATAATTCTTCTTAAGATCTTGGTACATTTTTGTACTTTTAGGATGTAGAGTAAAAGGAAAGAAATGTGCTTCTTTTAAAATTTGATCCTCCAATTCTTCCTGATTTGGTACGTGAAGGCAACCTTTGTATCGGAATATACCTTGATTATCCACAGTATATTCCTTAGGATCCTTCTGTCTCATTTTCTCCATGAATTCCTTCAAGTTGGCATCATTCTGTTGTCCATTCTTAATTTTTTCAAACAACGAGGATTGTAATTGCATCTAAGACAACCTAACTTGTATTCCCGGTGGACATACAATCACCTCCGTCTGTCTCATTTCTTGAAACAATCCTTCCTCCTTGGTAATCAAATGGGCTACATTGGCATTTTGGCTGAAGGCATCTTGTGAAACCCAGACCCAAGTAAGGTTTATTTATATGCAATTGGCATATAAATATGAATCAAGTATAGAACTATGAATGATTTCCAATTGTAATATTGACGATTTATTGCAATTAGGGCAAGTGATTATGAATGATTAATATAAGCCAATATGGGTCAATGTGATTAAAGAGGCTTAATGAGGATTAGAGAATATGATTATATTGAGGATAATTACCTCATGTATTATGGTTTAACTAATGGAGATTATGATGTTAATTATGGATTAAAGGAGGCAATTGCTAGAAAATTCATAATTCGATGCCGGGAAGGTGGATTAAGATGAAAATTGAAAGGCAAGCACATAATTTTATACTTAACCTTATGTAAATGATGAATTATGAAAATTATGATGAAATTAAGGATGAAATTAGGGTGAAAGTTGATCATCACTGTCCAAAAATTCAAATGGTCATAACTTGAATTAGAAAAATCGAATTGAGATGAAATTTGAAATAAATGATTAAAATTATGAGATCTATGAAATGAGAGGCTTGGATTAATCTAATGATGATAAAATCAAGTGATTAATGATATAATTAAGGAGCTAATGAGCTAGCTCAAGTGAGACAATGTAAGTGGCCCACACATTGACGATCAAGGGGCTATTGCATGGGATTTTTTTTTAAAAAATAGAAAATTTGCATTCTAACGACCTAGGAAGATAGGGTGAATAATGGACGAGATTTGGGCTGACTTTTGTGGCAAAAAAATGCAAAAAAGTCCATGATAAGTGGACCCCACCATATGGAAAACAATGGAGCATGGGAGAGAGGTTTACGGTCAAGCAACTTTTGGAATTTTTAATAATTTTTTTAATTGATAAATTGACCCCTAATTAAGCTAGTTACCTAGGCTAGTTAATTATCCATTAATTAAAGTAAAATGGAGTGGAAAAATTGTGCAAAGAGCTACTGCAAGTGGACCCCACCCAAGTGGACAGCTTTATTTGAAAGCTGGATATGGCTGTGGAAAAAATCCAAAAAAAATATTAAATGATTAAATATATGGTTGAAAATTTTTGAGTAAACTATAGGGTAAATGTTCAAAACTTTACCCTCCATTTTGGGTCGAAAATGTAAAGGAAAAATTGAAAAATAAATGCCTATATAAGCAGGCAGTGTGGACATTCTAGATTTTTGTTTTGGAGAAAAAAAAAGTAAAAATCAAAGGGGCAATGGCTAGAACGATCCAAGGGAAGAAAACATGAAGAAAAGAAGGGAATTTCAAGTGCTCAAAGGAGGGATTACCAATTAATCAAGTATATGTTAATTTTGATTTTATACTTCAAATTTGGAAGTTATATGATGTTATAAGCCAAAATATGAAAGAAATTGTAAACTAAAGATTTTTACCATGAAAATTTTTTTAAATCTAATTATATGGTTATTAAGGAACAACCAAAGTTTTAGCTCAAAAGGATTTGTCTGTTGGAAACTAAACATCTGAGAAGATCAATCAAAATAGGGTAGAATAGGTGACAGGATCAGTTGTACTAAATAATTTTTATACAAGGTAGTTTTGTATAAAAAGTTTACATAATATATAAGACATATTGAGGATCACAAAAAAAATAAAAATTATGTTTTGATGGGTATGTATATGCCCCATAATTCACGTGATTAGGGCTGACCCTAAACTCAGAACATTGTCCAGCACAGTAAAAATGCAAAAATAAATATATCATGTTAATATTTCATGATGAAGTATTTATGAAATTTAATTCATATATTTATTGATGTATGATAGAAATTTTAAAATTAAATACCTTGATTTGATTATAAATCAAAATTTAGAGATTTCAATATGTCTGATTTCAGCATATGTGGATAGTTTGAGAAAAAATCAAAAAGAAATATGAAACCTATGTATAAATAATCCAAATTGATATATATGTTAATAGACTAAATTTGGGCTAGAAAAAGTTGGATTAATTGCTAAAAATTCGGATTTATAAAACTGTTTAGGGTTATGTGTTGAGAAACACGTTAAACGTGTGAAAAATGGGATCCAAAGTTGCTGTTTTGGAAACCTATTATTAGTAAATTTAAATCCCATAAAAATATCCTAAACAAAGTGGTAATTAGGGGTAATTATGATCCTGTATTAGTGACCAAGTTGATGACTTAGGAAATTTTACGAAATGCTTCATATATATGTTGCCAAATGAGCATTTGTGAAAGGATAAACATGCATAAGTGATAAATAACTTATGTAATGTAATTTTGTGCAAAAATGCATAATAATATGATAAATTTTGTGAATATGTTTCTGTTTATAATTACATGATGTTAATCTCAAACTTTGGGATTAATTAAGGAGACTTAAGGTAACAATGAGTGCTTAAAATGAGCAACGATGTGTGAAACATGAAAAATATGTTAAAAATGATAAATGGAGGTAATGAACCTCCAAATAATGATTTAATGAAATATTATTACATGTATAAAAGTTTACCCTACATAAGGGTATTAAAAACAAATAATGTGAGAACACCCGACTTGAAAGACAAGTGGGCTAAGTTAGTATAATATAAGTTCAAATGGATTTATATAGGTTGAAAAATCTAAGAAATATAAGTATTTAAAGATGATGAAAATAAATGAAATGTTATTTTCATTTATCTAGGCAAAGGGAAGGAGCAGAATGGAAGAAAGGATTATAATGATCTTAGGTAAGCAAGCAAACTTTCTAAAATGTTGTTTTCTTTCTATTTGATTGATGTGTTTGAAATATTTATGTTCATGTTTTGACGAATGGGCAAGCACAAGTTTTGAAAAATGACGACTTTAATGAAAAGTTATAAGTTTTGGAAAAGAATGGCTTTAAGGAAAAGCCTCAAGGTTTGCAAGGTTTGCTTCATGGGAAGCAAGCAATACGATTTAAGATAAGAATTTTATCACAAGGGTTTCCTTAGATTGGCAATGCTTTATGTTAATAGAA
>JAXCLR010010114.1:0-12057 GCA_035584095.1 Annona squamosa | reverse complement strand
TTAACCTCTATTCCCACATATTTTCATACTCATGAATATATATTTTATTAATATATTACCTAGAGTTTACAACTCTAGGGTTTCATACATGCGTCTAAGATTGGGGTTTCACAATTTCCAAAGCAAGAGGTGAGTTGGGCTTCAAAGACTTTAAAAAGATCAACATTGCTCTTTTCACTAAACAAGCTTGGTGACTTGCTACACATCATGAATCCCTATGCTATACGGTGCTCAAGGCTAAATAATTTAAGGATGGTGATTTTTGGTCTTCCAAAGCACCCTCTTATGCTTCTCAGACCTAGAAAAGCAACATATTTGGAAGGAGAATATCAAAGAAGGATGTTGTTGGTATGTGGGTAGAGGAGATAGAATTCCTTTCTTTCAAGACAAATGGATGAGCACAAGCTTGACAAGGCTAGTCCCCTTCTTGTTGGCATTGATGGGAAGATAAAAGTGATTGTTTTTCCATCAATTGGGAGCAACAATGTTGGAAAGAAGAGCTGATTAAATCAATTATAGGGGATACGGGCTAGGAGAGCATTAAGTGAATTCTCATTCCATTAACTGAATTAGATGATAATATCCATTAGATTGCTGAAGCTGATGGTAAGACGGAGTGAAATTAGCATATCGGTTCCTCCAAAATGAGGAGCAAGGGCAACAATCTGAAGTCACTAACATCCATATCCGAAATAGCATCAAGTTTTTAAGAGGGATATGGACGCATAAACTTCCTCCAAAAATTTCAATTTTCAGCAGGAGACTTATGTTAAATGCATTACCTGTGAAAGAAAACTTACTTAAAGGAGGGCTTATAATCAAGAGATGGAAGAGGCTTTTCATCTCTTTTGGATGTGCCCAAAGATAAAAGAGGTGTTCAATCATCAAATCATATACTTGGTTTCTGATAGAATAATCAACAGCCTCACAAATATATTTACACATCTATGTCAGTCAAACTCAGGTGATCTCTTTGCTTTGTTTCTTATTACTTGCTAAATGATTTGGAAAAGTAGAAACTAGTTTATCATGAAGGCAAAAAGGCTAAATTTTCAGCGATTATTGGATGGTGTACTTAATATTTTTAGAACTACTAAAATGCCCAACTTATTTTAGGCTCTTTCCTTCCAAGCCAAATGGAGACTACCCCCTCAGGGTTTGATCAAGCTAAACGTGGATGCTGGTTTCAACGACCAATTGAAGTTATGTGGGGCAGAAGCTGTCATTAGGGATGCCTATGGGGAGATCATCGCAGTTAAATGCTAGAGATGGGAAGGATGAATGAATCAATTAGATGCTGAAAATCAGGCCATGATGCTTGGAATTTTTAGGTTAAGGGACCTCAAGTATAGGGAAATTATTTGCAAAAGTGACTCCCAAACTCTTACTAATCGGCTTGTTGATGAAGAGAGGTTGGGCATATGGTGGATCAAGTTAGAAGCATAAGCAGATGTTTCAGACAGTATAAATACTCTCATGTTTCCCGTATAGGTAATCAAGTGGCACACAATATTATTACAATTGCATTACAAGAAAACACACATATATATGTACATGGTGGGATGATTTTCCCAATTGTATTTTGAAAGCAGCTTGTAAAGACATTTATGATTTTTGTTTAGTTGATTTTGGTTTTCCTTTTCGTGCTTCCTGCAAGTTGTTGGATGTAAGGAGGGAAAAATGACACATTCCATCAAAAGTTCAGTCACTCACGTTTCTTAGTTCCTAATAAGTGTTAGCAGAAAATGAATCCAAGTCTATGTTCACTGATGATAAAATTCAATAAATATAGAAGAGATCTAACAAGTAACAAACAATAGTAGTAAACCTCCTGAATAGCAGGGGACTTAAACAAACAGCTATGACTTATTCGAACTGCTATAGAAAAGGAACAAACAGAAACAAAATAATAGAAGAGTAGAGAGAGCAGGTCACTTATACGCCCCTCTCAAGTTTGGGGTTGAGGAACAACTCCTAACTTGGATAGATGTCGAGTAAAAGCAGCAACTAGAAGGGCCTTGGTAAGCGTATCTGCCAACTGGTCAGCAACATGAACATGCGTAACATTGAGATGGTTTTTGTCAATATGATCACGAACAAAATGGAAGTCCACTTCAAGGTGCTACATCTTGTTACAAAGGACAAGATGGTAACAATGAAAGATAGCGCCAAGATTGTCACAGAAGATAGTAGGAGGTGAGTAAAGAGGGATCACCAGCTCATGAAGCAATTGAGTTCCCCAAAGAGTTTCAGAGGAAGCAGCAGCAATAGCTCTGTACTCGGCTTCGGTGGAGGATCGAGTAATGGTGCGTTGTTTCTTAGACAACCAGCCGATGGGACTAGCGCTAAAGTACAAAATAAAACCTATTGTGGATGCATGATCATTAGGGCACTGGCCCAGTCGGTGTCGAAAAACATATTCAAATTCATGTCTGGACAACTAGAGATGCAAAGGCCATAAGAGGCAGTTTCCTTCAAATATCGCAATACCCATTTGAGTGCCTTTTAATGAGTTTCAGAGAGTGAATGCATAAACTGTGACAATTTATTAACAGAGCAGGAGATGTCAGGCCTAGTGAAAGTTTGGTATTGCAAACAACCAAGGACTTACTCGTATAAAGTAGTATCTATTCGAGGTGTGTCATCATCGAAAGCTAAAAATTGAGATGAACTGAATGGGGTAAGGACACCATTACTATTGTGAATGTTTGTTTCATGAAGTATGTCAAGAACATACTTAGTTTGGGACAGAAGGATGCCATCAGCAGTAGGAATTACCTCAATACCCAGAAAATACTTGAGGGAACCAAGATCTTTAAGAGAGAACTTGCTGGAGAGAGAGAGGAAATGACACATTTAATGATGGTGGAATCATTGCCAGTGATAATGATATCATCGACATAAACGAAAAGATAGACAATGATGCCGTAGCTATTTCTGATAAACAAAGAGGCATCTGAATGTGACCTGTGGAAGCCTAGAAGTAATAGAAAATTTGTGAGTTCTTTATATCATTATTGGGGAGCTTGTTTTAGCCCGTAAATAGCTTTCTGCAAGCGGCAAACATGGAAAGGCTTATTGGTGTTTTCAAATCCAGGTGGTTGCTTCGTGAAAACCTATTCCTTAAGATAGCCTTGTAAGAAGGCATTGTCAATGTCGAGTTGATGCAAAAGGTCAGTGATTTTGAACAGAAATTGATAAAACTAAACGGACATTTGTAAGCTTGACAACCGGACTAAAGGTTGAATGATAATCAACACCGGCTATTTGAGTGAAACCCTTTGCTACTAGCTGTGCTTTGTAGTGATCAACCGTCCCGTCTGGCATACGCTTGATGTGAAATATCCATTTGCAATCCACTACGTTGGAGTGGGGGTCACAGGGTACAAGGTCCCATGTCTGATTTTGTTGTAGAGCATCAAATTCAGCTTTCATGGCAGTTGTCCAGTGAGGATATTGAAGAGCTTGGGTAAAGGTAGTGGGTGTGATGGAGGAGGTGAGAGGGGCTATGCAATCAAACAATTTTTTGGGTATGAAAATATTATGGTGGGATCGAGTGGTCATACGAGAACGTGGAGGGAGTGGTGAGATAGACAGTGCAAGGGATGTAGGAAGTAGTTGAGTTTATGCATGTGTCATTGGAGGAGCTTGGTCGGGAAGGGAAGAAGCGAGCATGGGTGGCAACAGTGCAGGTGGAGCAGGGGAATCAAATTGAGATGGAATGGGAAGTTGAGAATGACAGAAATATGTATGGAGTAAAGGGTGAAGAGAAGAGTTACCTATGGGTGAGGGACTCGTACTGGGAGCAGCCGTTGGAGATGAACTTGGAGAAGGCACCAATGATGGAGGAGAAGAGAGCGGAATGGGAGGTGGAATTTCCAGCGTGAAGGAAGACGGAGAAAGAGAAGTATCAACATGTGAAATAGGTTACCAATCAAGGTAAAAAAATTGGTGGTCAATGCTGGAGAAAATAGTTTCAAATGGAAAAATATTTTCAAAAAATTGTACATCACGTGACAGAAATATTTTGGATGATAAAGGGTCAAAGCATTGATGGTAGTGATGAATTAAGGACAAACCCAAGTAGACACAAGGTTTTGAGCAAGGTTCAAGTTTATGGTGGGTGTATGGTGTGAGCCAAGGATTGCAAAGACTGCCAAACACTCATAGAGTTTGATAAGTTAGGTCTTCTCCAAATAACCTTTTATATGGTGAATCATTGGATAGGTTGGGAGTGGAAAGACGATTTAGTAAAAAAACAACATGATGACAAGCAAAACTTCAAAAATCGGAGGGAAGGGAAGCTTGATGAAGAAGGGTCTTGGCAATTTCCATAATGTTCCGATGACGTCGTTCAGCAAGAGCTACCCTTTGTGGTGTATATGGAGGAGAAATTAAATGTTTAATGTTGTTGGAGAGAAGATTGGAATATAAACCTTGAAATTCACCACCACCATCAGTATAAAGAGACACAATTTTATTTTTGAAAATTTTTTCCACCAATGGATGAAATTTTGAAATATTGACTGGACTTCATTTTTATTTTTTATTGTGTATAGTCAAGTATATTTTGTGTATTAATCAACAAATATGCAATAATGTAATTTTTTATCGATTGATAATACCTAAGAAGGACCCCACAAATCACTAAAAATTCTTTTGATCAGTACATCACTGATCAACGTATTCTGATAGAAAGGTAATCAATGAACTTTACTTGAAGAGCAAGCATTACAAAATGAAAATTGTTCTTTGCTAGAAAAAGGTAGAGAAAATTTATTTAAAATAAAGTGTAAAACTTTAGAATTGGGGTGACCCAATCATTGATGCGAGAGTGATATTGAGCTGTTTTGTAATGTGAGATAGGTCAATGGGCAGTTGAAATGTGACCATACATAGAGTCCATCTTTACTCCAGCCGCACACCAGTGGAGCTCCCATACTCAAGTCCTTCATAACAAATTTGCACGGAAAGAATTCAATGGAGGTTAGATTATCTTGACAAAACTTATAAACAGAAATTAAATTTTGTTTGATAGATGGTGCACACAGGGTGTTAGAGAGCCTCAAAGAAGAATTTGATGCATGTACTTTAGGGGAACCAGTATGAGTTATAGGAACCATATTACCATCCCCCATTGAAACTTCTTCAGCTCCACAGTAATTTTCACTGGTTTAGAGATTGTTCAAATCAGCAATTAAATGATGAGATGCACCAGTGTCCAAGAGCCATGATTGTACACTATTAGCAATTTTTTAAGCAAAATTAGCTTTAGCTTCTTGGTGGTTGTGTGACTTGGATCGGCAAAGACGAGCTGTGTGACCATACTTGTCGCAAAGTTGACATTGCACCTTTGAAAAATTGTGCTAAAGAGGATGGAAAAGATGGAAAGGACGGACGCCAGTGAGTTTGATTCCTATGCAGTTGAACCTTCCATGGCTATTATTGTTGTTGACCTCATTTGTTATTGCGGAATGTATTGTTTGGAATAGTTCTTTGTGCAACAGCCGCTATGATGGAGGTTGAAGATTTCTTAAGATCTGCATGTTTTAGAAGAAGCTCATGGTTGAGAAGCTTGTCAAATAGTTCCTCATAAGATATGGGTGAGTCACGAGCTTGAATAGTTGCAGAGATAGACTCGTAATCAGATCCAAGACCACTTAATATTTTAACAATGAGCTCTACATTGGTAACAAGGGCGCCAGCTATGGCAAGTTCATCTACTATGGCTCGAACTTCTCACATATATTCAGAGATGGTTTTAGTTTCCTTCGTAATAGCAGCTAAGGAATTGAGAAGACTAAAGATGCATGCATGTGACTTGTTGGCATACAGAGTGTGTAAATCATCCCAAGCTTGCTTTAATGTTGTACTTTGAGCAATTGTAGAAGTAATGGTCGAGTCAACTGATGCCATTAAGGGGTTCTAAATAAGCTGGTCTTGTCGAAACCAAATTTCATATTGAGGATTTGGAGCTTCTATATTGTTGACAATGGTGGTCGTAGGTGGGTTGACCATTGTTCCATCAAGACAAGAGTAGATGTCATGACCAAACATAAGAGACTCTACCTAGGCTTTCCAGTTATCAAGGTTGGTTGGTCTGGTAAGCTTGAGAGGAACTGAGATCCTGGGTTAAATTGCACCAGTGGATTGGTGGCTTGGGCAACGAGAATGGAGTCAGCAGGATTCACTATTGTGGGGTTATTAGTTATGGGAGCCATGGATTTGAGATTCAAGGATGCAAAAAGAGATGACTGCAGAAAGAAGCTAACTGATACTCCCTAGACGAGGATAAGCTGTTTATGAATTTTATACCTGGTCCAAAAGTCAGAAATGCTCCTCTTCCAAAAGCCTATGGACAAGGATGACGTGGAGTCTGATAAGGATAGATTTTTCAGAAGGCTTCTTCAAGGCAGCAAGGATGCAGAGGAGATGACTGTAGAGAGACTAATTGATTCTTGTGAGAGAGCAACGACTCTGATACCATAAGAAGTTTTGGCAGAAAATGAATCCAAGTCTATGTTCATTGATGACAAAATTCAATAAATACAGAAGAGATCTAACAAGTAACAAACAATAGCAGTAAAACCTCCTGAATAGCAGGGGACTTAAACGAATAGCTATAGAAAAGGAACAAATAGAAACAGAATAATAGAAGAGTAGAAAGAGCAGGTCACTTATAGTTCCAACCACCAAGCAAATTTATTCGCATATATTAATAACAAGAGAATATCAAAATGAAAGTATTAAAATGATTGTGCATATTATAGATCCACCACATTCCAATCACATTTTGACATGTACTTTAGGAAAATTTTACATATATCAACAAATTTTACTCATAATTGCGCTTATAGCTAGTAACTTTTTGAACTTTTAAAACTTTAAAATATGACATGGCATTAAGGATCTGTTAAATAGTACTTAATGATAAATAAGCACAAGCTTTAATGTAATTTGAGGTTGATTTGCTCAAGGTTAAATGTTCATATTCAAATAACACATGATTTTATAGTTATAGAATTACCAATACTCTTTTATAATATGAAGTTTTAGCTATAAAATCATAATTTTTTTATCGATATTATACATTATAACATTTAATATTACAGATCAAGCTCATTCACCATGGAGATAATACAGCCCACCTATCTAAAAGAAGACACCACACCCAATGCTAAACTCTATCCTCATTGGCATGGCCAACCAAGTATGGCTCGGTTGGCGCTATAAAATCATAATTAGATATGAACATATTTATCATTTCATAATGAGTTAAATGTCTCTTTAATTGATATCTAACGACATAGGTATATGTTGAACTAAGATAAAAATTCATGTGTATCAGATATATTTTTTAAAGTCCATGGGTATAAGTGTAACTAAAGGTAAAGTTCTTGCGTATATGAAGAATTCACCCCATATTTTATGTTGTATGTTCATTAATAAATCTCTTTCATGCCAATATATTTAGTTTAAAATTTTGTGTGGTATCAAATTTGATTCGAAATAATTTACTCATACATTTAGTTAAAAGTAAAATGCACAATAGAACTACATAAAACCCATATTTTTAGGCATAATTTTAACTGTAAAATTTCAAATTTTTACAATTCCTTTAGGAATAAAAATTCATTATGCCAATCACATAATCATATGGCCTAAAAATATAGCATTTGATATAAATATTTTGTAAAATTAATTGATAATAATTGAATTAATTATAAAAAATAATTACAACACAAAGTAAATAGTTATTAGAATCAATCATAAATCTCCAAACAAAAATGCTACTTCCCTTAATCTCTTACCGCAACCATAACTCTTCTTATGATATCCCTATGAATATTTATGCACAAACCATCAACTCCTTGGCAAGGAGTTTTATAGAGAACCTCTTAAGAGTTTAGAGGTACGTTTGGTAAATGATAAAAACTTTTTTTGAAAGTTATTTTATATAAAAAATTTTGAAATCGAAGAAAATGATGTCATATAATAAGGGCAATGATGGGGAGTAAAGAAAATAAAGTCAAAATGGATAGTTTAGTTTATATGTTAAGTTGTATAAAAATGATTGAAAACTAGGGTAGTTATATATAGAAAGATAAGAATAAATAATTAAAAATAATATAATTATAGAGATTAAAAAGTTTTAGATTGAAAAGTTTTGATTTGAAAAGTTTCATATGTAGCCAAAGATGCTCCGGGAAAAATTATTTACAATAAAAAATTATCGATTATGTCAAATTTAAGTTCAAACCAGCTTTATACTCATCAATTCTTTCCAGTG
The DNA here is from genome assembly GCA_035584095.1 of Annona squamosa. NCBI lineage: Eukaryota > Viridiplantae > Streptophyta > Magnoliopsida > Magnoliales > Annonaceae > Annona > Annona squamosa. The sequence goes on along the minus strand of JAXCLR010010114.1, from coordinate 3,767 downwards.
GAATCTTTATCAAACTCTATCCAATGGGGCCCACATGCCAAAGAGGCAAAATTAAAAATAATATTTCTTATTTTCTTAAGGCATCCACACTCAAATGCTAGATCTTTAAGACACTTAAATCTCTTATATGCCAACCGAGCTACATAAGTTGTTAAAATAATATAAGAATTCAAATTAAGAATTCGACTCAAAGTATACAGAAAATAACAAATGGATCAAGCACGTCAATGACTATTCAACCCTAAATGGTCAAAAGGTTAACGCTTGCCATGTAGGTTGTCCTTCATGGATTACATAGATTTTGGCTAGTTAACTTAAGAATTTCAACATATTTATATTTGAGGAGTGATCTAGTTAATCCAAGCTAAGCAAATAACTCACTTAGCCCACTTCAAAAAACTCATTTACAACACCTTTTTTTTTGTTTTTTCCTCTATACACTTACTTATCTAAGTGTATTTAATATATAAAACAAGTTTTATCATTTTTGAATATGTGTAGATATTTTTTTTTAGATTTTTAAACATAATGGTATATAAGTTTATATATATATAAATAAATGTGTGAAATTCTTTTTAAAATATGTATAGATATCTAGAAATAGTAAAATTTTGTTAATATGTTAAATATACTTAGATCACAAGTATACGAAAAAAGTTGAAAAAAAGGTGTTTTAAATTGGTTTTTGAGGTGTTGCTTAGCCCGGATAATAGGATCATTTATCTTTATAATCCCTTTCATCTTATAAAGTTTTGTCTTCAAAAGTTGTTACAATCAAGATTATTCATCAAACAATTCAGGTAAATTCTTTGAATATGGTCTTTTATCTTCCACATAGCTTTTTTCTAAGGTTTTAGAACATGTTGAATTGTTATCTTCTTCAATTGCTTCTTTCGAAGATACTTTTGTTAATGTGGGGCGACTTTTAATTCAATTATAACTAAGGCAAGCAATTAGTTCTTCAATATTTTTTTGATTGGTCGTTCTTTAATATTTGATATTGGTTTTAAAAGTACATATAGATAATTGAAAAATCTGAAAAAAATTTGTATAAATTCATCTAAATGTGTCCATGAGTCTATTAAAATAGTGATCTACTTGACTATATGAAATCATTCGGCAACCTTTTTGATAGCCTTCTGCATATTTGAGTATATCTTTTCCATTAGAATGCAGTTAAGACTTTAGTAAAATAAAAATATTCTTTTAAGTTAAGTTTCATACTTGCAATTTTTTTAAGGGCATCTCTTTAATTTTATGGAAGGTACACATTTATAATTTTATATAAATTTTATGAGCATATTCGTAATTTTAAAAAATTTAACTGCAACAACGTAATATTGGTCAAACCTTCCAAGAATACGTGCAAAAATCCCTTGATTAAAGCTTAATTAGTCCTTCGCGATCGAACACTTCAACACTCCGTCAAATAATTATATGCAGTTGATTCATCAAACAGCTGATTATAAGGATGGATCTGTATCCCATGCGCCCCGGTGATTGATAAATGCTTACAAATATTTTTTTATTTTTTATAAATATATGGATTCAGTAGATCATGTCATATATGAAAATTTGATAATTTTCTGCTTTTATTTAGGATTTTTATTTTTGAAAATAAACGTGGTAGGCATTGATACACACATGTATTTATATGCCCATCATTTGATTTTCAAAAATAAAAATATTAAATTAGTTCAAAGAACCGTCATATCGCGAACAATCTCGGTAAGTTTTAAACATTAAAAAATTATATATTTTTTTTGCTGCGAATAAGCCAACAACACAAGCGCAAACTAGCAAAATACGGTTTGGTTCTTTTATAGCAGCTAAATTCATGAAAAGGCCTATAGTATTGTTACCTCTGTTTTGCTTGATTAATCTCTAGCTTCCAACAACTCAGGATGATAATTTAGAAATATCTGAAAAAAAAACTATGGTTCTCTTAAAAATAAAAAAATAGCCCAAACGAACAATCAGAATAGATTTATATGCGTACACTATTTTGATAATTATAGAATTGACATAAAACTTTTAACGGATTGATACTTATCTGTTTGTAAATTCTAACAAAGCTTTTGGATAATATACATTTAAGATTTAGGAGAAGTATTATTAACTATAGAGTTTCTATCTACTGTTAATTTAAACGGAAGGAAAAATTAAATTCAATCATAATATACACGTAACATGTAAAGCTATTTCCACCAAGCTTGTGGCCTGGTGGTAACAACCATTGGGGACGCAGTAGCAGCAATTAAGTGTTCGAGTCTTGCCTAGTGAAAGTAGATTATTTGCAGATCCTCCTGGTGGTGAAGATTTAACAAATTCCACCCAAAGATAGGAGTATTTATAAAAAATTCTCTCCATGGTATGAGGGTAGTAAAGGTGTCTGATTGTAATATCAGTTTTCACTTGTATAATATACCAATAAAAAAATATAACTATGTATGAGATAATTGTGCATGTCCAAACATTCATTTTTATAAGATATATATAGGTCGGCTTATTATTTCAAGGCCGGTGTCTCATCATGGTTCAATGCCAGGCATGGGTGTTCTCATGGCCCATTTTGCGAGATGTCTATATAGTCTCGATTTGGCATCCAGTGTTTGTAGTTTGGAAGCATTGTCTCCCTACTGATATTTGGGAGTCTCTAGTCTCCCTTATTTATATTTGGGAATCGGTAGTCTCCTTTGTTAGTATTTGAGAGCTTTGGTCTACCTCTTTGAAAATTTATAAGAATTATCTTAGAGTTTGATTGCAATACAATTTGATTTGTAATGTAATTTGATTTGTAATGTAAGTTATCCGCCAATCAAAAAATTTTATATAAATATTAAATAAATTCAAAAAATTATTAAATTTGACTATTAAAAAAAGTTGGCCCCATCCAAATAGTGGGGACACTCTAATTTTTTAATTTTTAATATAATTATGCAAGCCCAAGCACGAAGATTTCATATATAAAATTTACAATTTTGACATTAATTTAGTATTTATTTTGGAATTTTAAAATGAAAATCACTATTCATGCACGGGGGGAGCGTGTACACTATTTTATGATATTCAAAAATAAATATTAAATATATCGCCTCTGGCACTGTGGTGCATATGCCTAGCATTTGTGTAGAAGGTCCAGAATTCGATTCGGATAGGGAGCATTTGTTTCTCTAATATGTTACGGTGGAGTTTTGTCTTCATATTCAGTGTGGTGGAGTTAGTGTGTGTGATAGAGAGAGGATTGATTGACCTGTGACGCTATTGTTCTTCTTGGAATTTTAAAGATGTTTTTAAAACTCAAAATACACTTTATTTTACCATAATAGCTCCTCTCAGAACAAGATATTACATGCTCCTCCATAATCTTAATAACTATAAGTTTAAAGATTTTCATTTCAGCAGTGCTTTTGTAACGTCCGATATTCAATGCTTGTTTGATTTGCTTATTTTCGCATTTTAGGCTAATTTTCCTATTTTAGCTAAATTTAAAAATTAACCATGTTGGATGAGGCTAATACTCTAATACTTATTTTAAGGAAATTTTCTAATATCTCAAATAAGCCTTAAGCGCGCTTTTTGGCTTATAAAAAATTTATTTTCTTAAAATCATCTTATGAAAATTATGAAATTTTTTCTTTGTGAAGAATACGATTGATATCAATAAAAATTATAATAGTATCCAATTTATTGGTTTTATATAATAGAGATTGTTAAATTCAACCATTAATACTATTTTTAATAGTTATCTTAAATATCAAAAATCA
>JAXCLR010010113.1:0-12061 GCA_035584095.1 Annona squamosa | reverse complement strand
TCTCAAATTAGTTCTTGTTAATCATCAAAACTCAAGCTTTGTTTAATTTGTTTTGTTTTGAAACATTGTTTCCAACATCTCCCTCTCTCTTTCGCACCCTCTCTCTCTCCCGTCGCTCCGCCCCGAACCTACCCCCCTCCCTCTTCGCTCTGGCTCTCTCCCTCTCTGTCTCCCTCTCCCTCTCCGGTCCCGTTCTTTGCTTTTCTCCGCAAACGATCACGTCTCTCTTCTCCACCATCCCATTGACGGAACTCCTTCCAGATTCAAGTGAGCGTCTCCTCCCTCAAGCTTCCCTTCCAAATTAACATGTTTTAGAGTTTGCAGCAAAATTGCAACCCACTGCCACACTCACTACAAGAAATGTGTTTAATTACAACTAAGTACCTGCTTGTAATTGTTTAGATTATTAGAACGTTCAATTGTGTGACTTTGAATGCTTTCTTTATCATGTATTGTAGTTGAATATATTGAATACTTATTCCACATTTTAAATTGTAGTTGTTACTAGACTATTTATATAATCTAGTTATGGAAGACTATATGAGAACAGATGAAAATAACCAAAGTTTGATACAAAATGACTTCCGCACACTACTACCTGATCCAATGAATGAAGAGGTTGAAGCTTTTATTGGTGTCACATCGGTAGTTCATGAACACGAGGATGAGGTTGCCTATATAGGTGGTTCGGTGAATGCGTCAATGGGGATGATGCATCTATTGAGGAAGTCAACATTCTTGGGAATCAAAATGCAGATGGGTTGTTCACGGTTGATGTTCCAAGGGAGTTGAAACCAAAAGTTGATATGGAGTTTGTGTCTCTCGAAGAAACTTATACTTTTTATAACACTTATGCTTGGCATTATGGTTTTAGTGTTAGAAAAGACAGTAATCATAAGTTAAAGTCTGGGGCAATTTCTAGGCATGTTTTTAAATACTCTAAGGCAGGTTGGACTAAAAAAAAGCAAGAAATGAAGACCTAAGCAAATAGAATACTGCGTATATCAGTCGTTGCTCATGCCCTGCTAAGCTATACGTGAATTTGAATGCGAAAAAAAATGTATATTATTTTTCTCAATTTGTAAAGACACATAATTATGCACTTTGTACCCCTACAAAGACTCGTAAATTGCGATCACATAAGTATATTATTTTTCTCAATTTGTAAAGACACATAATTATGCACTTTGTACCCCTACAAAGACTCGTAAATTGCGATCACATAAGAGATTGACAGAGGATAACGTAAGTATAATATCGTCTTTAAAGAAGTCTGGAGTCGGTGTTGCGAGGTTCATTGATTTTAGATGAATGACGCAGGTGGTTCTTCTTACCTCTAGTATTCAGCAAGGGATGCTAGGAATGCTTGACAAAGAAACTGTCAAATTATGTATGGGAATGACACAAATACTCTACTGCACATGTTTCGAATAATGAGTCGTGATGATACTCGTTTCTCTTACGAAATCCAAGTTGACGAGGCTATGAGATTCACCTCATATTTTTGGATAGATGGAAAATCCAAAGAGGACTATATGGTATTCGGTGATATTGTATGTTTCGACACTACATACAGACATGCTTATTTGGTGCAAGCTTACTTTTTGGGGAGACAATTGAAGATTTCAAGTGGTTATTTCAAACTTGGTTGGATGCAGTGGGTGGAGTTCATCCTAAGACAATTATTACAGATCAAAATGCAGCAATAGGAGTAGCAATAGCGATAGTATTTCCAAATACTAACCATCTTTTGTGTTTGTGGCATATACATAAGAAATTTCCAAAGAAGCTATCTCATATTAGCCATCAACATCCTACATTCAAGACAATATGGAACTACTGTTTGTTCGGCACTAATAGCGAGGAAGAATGTGAGAGTACTTGGGAAGCAATGATAGAAGAGTTTGGATTGCAGGAGAATTCGTGGTTGCGACATTTGTACAAGATTCGCCAAATGTAGATTCCTACTTACACAAAAAAAAGTGTTCTCAGTTGGCATGAGAACCACTCAACGAAGTTAAAGTATTAATGCCTTTTTGATGGGTTTGTTTCGCAAAATTCAAATTTAATTAATTTTTCAAATGGCTATGACAATGCAATTGAGTGGAGGTGCAAGTCGGAGGCTAATGCTGATTTCAAGACTTTTATGTTAATCCCGAGTTGAGAACTAAATGTGGCATAGAAGGTCATATGACAAAGGTATATACCTGAAATATCTTCTTAGAATTCCAAAAAGAAGTTGTGGAATGATGTATTATATTGCAGAGAAGGTTGGAGGTGAAGGGTCAAATGAACAATGACAAGTGTTTTTGTTAGAGGAGGAAGATGAGAACAAGCAAAAGATGTTAACTTGGAATGCAGATGGAATGATTGCGTCATGCCCATGCTTGAAATTTGAGTTGTCCAAAATTGTCTGTCGACATATTATTGCTTTGATCCATTTCTTAAAGATGAAAACCATCCCTCCATATCATTATTACCACGTCGGACACAAGATGCTAAATCACAGTTCAAACGTCTATCAACACAACGGACAATACGGGAACATAGTCTCTTGCAGTTCATAATCACACATTATCCTAGTGGTGTTCATATGTTAGAAATGAAGCCTTGCATAACCCAGATGCATATAAAGTTGTGAGAGAGAATATGGAGAAGATGATTGCTGCTCTTTCTACAATGCCTAAGCCTCCACGTATAGAGCTTATTGGCAGGGATGAGGTTGCAGATGGGGGGTCTCCTATCGTGGTATCAAATAATAACTTTAACCTTATGGGCCAGGGTCAAAGTGCAAATGTTGGTAATGATGGACATGTTCCGAATGACACAATAGCCTCACAAAGATCTCAGGCTTGTGGCATCTTGCCTGCACATATTTCACTAATAAAAGGAAGATCTTCTAAATGCATGAAAAGCCATTTAGAATTGTCACATAGTGGGATAATTTTATCGTGGATGCAAAAAATTCGTTGTGGGCCATGACAAAAGGAATTGCCTTGTGTTTAAGGTCAAAAGTTCAATTGATATATCGAATTCAGTTGGTAATGATTCATTCACTTCTATCGGCCGAGGTCAAGGACAAGGCCATGGTATATTTTAGTTCTCCATCTTATAATATAGTTTCTCTCTTTGAACTCATGTTTTAAATAATAAATTCAATCATATTTTGAATAATGTAAATTTTTCTTGCTTCAAATGTAGGTGGACATACGTGAAATGACATTTATGGGTACAAGAACTAGATCAAGTGGGGGTAGGACTTATTTTTGTTCATGTGGATTACCATCTGTAGTTTTGACCTCCCATACCGCAAAAAAACTGGGTCGGCGGTTTCTTTGGGGCCCACGATATCGTGTAAGTTACATATTTTCATTATTGTGTTAAGAATTTCATGATTACTGATTTTATTTTTGTTTTGTATGTCGTGTTTTGTAGGATGCTTTCGAAGCTTGTAAGTTTTTTTAGATTGATTGATGATGATTTCTCACCAAAAACTGAGATTGTTTTAAAAGACAATGTTCTGCTTGCTGTCCAACCCCAAGACCAAGTCCTCATGTTTAATCAAGAGCAATTAGTGGTGGATATGGGAGAGTTAATACGTTGCGTTGATGATATAAGGGAGCGTCATATAATGGAAAAGCGCCAATTGAAACAAACAATTGAGATGAGAACCTTTGAAATGAGAGAAGCATTTGAAAAGAGGGATAAGAGAGAGATGGAGCTGGCCAAAAGCATCAAGAGAAATGAAGTCTTACTCATTACTCTATGTGGTCTTGTTCTTGTGATTGTTATCTATTTAGCAATGTGAGGAAGTCTTATATTTGTTACAGCACTATAGTATTTTGGAGAATTTCTATTTGAATGGAGTCCTTTGTAATGGAATATATTATCTTTGAGCGTATTTAGGTTTGAACGTGTTTGAATGAAATGGAAATAGTCTTTTCTTGCCCATTTACTCTTATCATATGTTATTTGGCAGCTTCTCTCAATATTTAAGGTGGACAGGCAGGAAAGTAACATGAGTAGTGTCAACAAATATTTCTGCAATTATTCTCTTTCATTAATATACATGTTCAATACAAACGGTTGAAGACAATTTACAAAAATTTACAAAAAAATCAGGTAATAATATTCACATTTACAAAAACTTACAAAAATTCAGGTATATAATATCCAACTTTACAAAAATTTACACAAAGCTAGAAGAAGACTGTTGTATGTAACGTTGTCCGGAACAATGTCATCATTCAACATTCTCTCCGTCACTTGCTGCCCTTCATCAACTCTTCCAAAAATCCTCTTCCCACAATTCTCATGTAATCAACCAAAATAGTGCAAGCAACCATACTTGGTTTCCTCCCACTTGTCCAAAATTCATCAAGAACCTCCAATACTTTATCTATTCTCCCTTCATGACAAAATTCATCAACCAAAATAGTGTAAGCAACCATACTTGGTTTCCTCCCACTTGTATAAAATTCATCAAAAACCTCTAATACTTTATCTATTCTCCCTTCATAACAAAATTCATCAACCAAAATAGTGCAAGCAACCATATTGGGTGGATGGTATGCGCTCTCCTGATTGTTGAAGCAAAGGCATCAGATAAGCTAATGTATTTGATCTGTCCCTCCTCAACAAGTTTTTTTAGTTTCCCAATCTTAGGCAAACAAGAGAAAGACAATGAGCAAGTCAGTCGCCAAAAAAAATTACTAGAAAGAAGGCAAGAATAAGACAAAACAGAAAAGCCTCAGAAACAATGATAGAGAACAAAACATGTGAAAATCTATTAATCCTGTACTCTGTAAAATCTGGCTAAATTAATAGCATCCTTATTGTAAGAGCTCCATAGAGTTCCTTCTTCCTTTTAGTGCCTATTCAATCATGTTAAAAGCAGTCATATTAAAAGCAGAAATGTAAGCAGATAAACAACAAATTCAGCAAGCAAACATCTAACAATTGTATGGAAATATATCCAAAATGAATGATTAATGGCTAGTACAAAAATGGACAAGATACGAGTCTCAGATATTTGTTTGGAATACAACATCCCCCATATATGAATGAGAGGTCAGATAAACAATGTTTGCCCTTGCGTACATAATCAAGTTCCTCATAGGGACTAGCCTTGTCAGCAACATAGTTCGACCTCTGGATATGAAGCTTACCACACCACTCTCAATCTTGCAAACGAAACCCACTCTTCGATTTCTATATTCCCACATTGATCAAAAGAAAATCTGGCAAGTAGCAGAACATTGTAGTGAATGAGATCAACAAAAATTATTAAATTTCAACCAAATAGGAGATTTGAATTCGACTAAACTGGATATTTGAATCGTAGAGAAGAATTTTGGCACATGTCAGTGGTGTTTGATCAAATAACTAAATATGGGTCACTCAATAATTTCAAGGTTACTAAGAAGAAAAGTCACTAAAGAGAGGAAATGTAAATCATGAAGATTATGAAATTTCCATAAATTACTAGATATCATAGCCAATGTTCTGAAAAACATGGTTGAACAGAAAATTTTCTTTAGATCGAAGAGAAGTAACCTTAAAGAGAATCAAGATGCAGAAGAAAAATTAGGAGAGACATCTGAAGAAAGATAGAAACCAACAAATGACAAGAAATCTATCAGCTTCTAGGGAGAAATTCAGCCAAGGGAGAGAATATATGTTACAATATTTCCTACAACATTCAAGGGATGATATATACTCTTGAAAGAAACTGCCAATGAACAAAGATTTCAAAGGACGACAGAAAACAATTGAATTGCTAGAGGACACAATAAAAATGTACAGAAATTAGAATACCGGCCTTGTAAATCCTCATCAGCTTCGATTTTGTTGTCTTTTAACCAGAAAAGAAAACTACTCAACAGAAAGGAAGCCAGAGAGAAGGGGCACCGAGCACTACCTTTTCTTCTTCCCTTTTCTTACCTCTGCCTTCTACTAGTTGAAAGGGTTTGATGTATTGCTGCGAGACAAACAAGATGGGATCCCAAAGTACCCAAAGCAGGTGAGGGAGAGAGGCGTCGAAGAGAGAGAGAGAGGGACATCGGGGAGAGAGGGAGCTAGAGGGGAGAGAGAGAGGGCGCGAGAGAGAGGCGTCGAGGAGAGAGATAGCTGGAGAGGAGAGAGAGAGAGAGAGGGCGCTGAAGAGGAGAGAGAGGGGGACAACGGGGAGAGAGGGAAGCGGTAGAAGAGAAAGAGAGGGCGCGAGAGAGGGGTAGCGCTGGAGAGGGAGCCGGAGAGGAAAGAGAGAGGATAATGGGCAGAGAGGAGAGAGAGGGCACGCGTGAGAGAGAGAGAGAGGGGGGGGGGAGAGAGAGAGTTGGGGTGCTAGAGATCGTTTGCACGCGATTTGAAAATGCAGGGGCGGCGCTGCAAATGGTTAAGATGGGGGTGCATTTTGCAAGATTTCCATCCAACGACGAGCAGAGGAGCGGACAGAGAAAGCATGACTTAGCCTAGCCGTAAACAATTAGTCTCTAGATTAAATACACTTAGATTAATAGTTTTTAAAAATTTTAAAAAATAAAAATATACTTTTACACCCAAGTGCATTGGAATTCAATGCACTTGGGTGCACATGATTAGAAACCTTTACGAAATTTTTTATTATAAGTGATGACCAAAGCTAGTGGCTTTATTCTTGAGTAATCTGGTATGTCTGCAAAGACAAAAATTAGTTTAAAACCTATTAATCTAATAAGAATAAAAATAATCTGGTTATGAGTAATTCTTTTACTACCAAGGTAGTAAGGTCAAGAATTGTCCTAAAGTTGTGATAATTGATAATTAATAATATATTTTGTGGGCATTTTATACCAATTTCATGGGTAATTAATTGAGTTTAATGTGAAATTTGTTTAAAACATATTTTCGTAACATTTGAGTATTAAATATTAATTTTAAGCAATTAAAACAAATTTTGTGATCTTTTGGCTTGAATTTACATTTTAATTGTTGCCATAAAATTAAATGAGCTTGAAATGATTTTTATTGTGATAACCCACTAATGATTTTTTAGATGAATTAATTATTCAAATACTTTTTTTTGCAAGTTTGCAAATCTAGATGTGGGCTCCATAAGTAAATCAGATCCAAGCCGTGCATCCAGTAGCAATTGGACCGTCCAGAATTTCATCAAAATCATAAAATCCAGACCGTCCATTTATTTCAGGTAATTACCATCCAAATTTTTGGTTTAAAAATTCGCTAAAAAATACCAAATCACCACCGTCCAAATCATTCAAATGAAGACCATCCAAGCAATCAGCCATCTTCCAACTTAATTTTATGCAGAAAAAATCCAGGCCGTCCAGAATTTCAGCAGCTTAATCCGTGATCCAACCATACATTTTTTGTTGTTGCAACATTTCTTTTTCTTAAAATTTCAGCCATCCAAAGCATCTCAAAATCAATAGTTTAATTCCACTTCCTCAGCTCAGATCAACAGTCCAAGTATCCATAAATTCTTATCTGTCCAAGCCAAATAATTCATGAAATAATTAATACCCAGATTTTTCAGCAAGCTAAGTCGTCCAAATTTCTGATCCACTAGAAAATTCCATGACCGCTTAAATGATACATGCATGTCTAATAGTTGGAGCAAGTCTGCCACATCAGATTTTGATGCGCAATCCATAGATGTCAAGCTGCCCGCTTAGATTGCTTTAATTATACGCAGGGTTGCTCCCTTATAAATTAAGGGCTGGACGAATATGAGGGGGAGAGAAAAATTCTCGAGAATTTTACAGAGAATTTAGAGAGCAGAATTTTGAAAGAGAGAGAGAGAGAGAGAGAGAGAGAGAGAGAGCAAGTAGGTGGAGAGCAGATTTTTCCAGGCAGAATTTGGAGAGCAGATTTTAGGAGAGAAAATTAGAGAGAGTGTGAGCAAGGAGGTGGAGAGCACAGGCGAGAGGCGGACTGGCGAGTTGCGTGGAGCGGCTGGTACACCATCGGGAGCTTCAAACCAATAAGCCCTCCTATCTTTTCCCTTTTTAATTTTAATTGTCTTGTTTAAGATGACCTTGAATTTTAATTTTATTTTGAACTTAAACATGCTAGGCTAAATCCTAAATCTAGGGTTTAGGATGTAGCACGCATACAATATAACGTGGTATTGGTTTTTAATTTATTTATGATGGATATTGTTGTTAATTTAATATCTTGTAATTTTTATGCTTGCTTTATACATGGGCCCGTACTTTGGCATGATTTCATATATTAAGTCGTGGAACCGAGAAGTAAAAATCTAATATATGATAATCAAGATATTAAACCTGAAAATCTAAGATCACGAGAATAGGCATGATGACCTTGAGAAATTCCATGAATGAACCACAGAACTTAATAGATTCTAATTAACTTAATCCCATAAAAATAGATGGTTAAGAAAATCAGGATACGCCTTATAGGTTTCGAGAGAAGGTGCAATGATAAATTAGGATTTGTTCTCCTTTAACAAACAATATTCATATTAAATAATTATACCATTACCCATTACAAAAGACGCTTGTGAAATCCTAAACCCTAGGTATTTGCACTCTCGTTTTCTCTACTCATTCTAGTTTATAATTTTTTCTTCCCATTTTTCTATTTCTTTTCCATTTTATTTATTATATTCTCTTCTTACTTTTCTATTCCATTTTGTATTTGACACGAAAGAGTTTAAAAGTAACATTTATGGTCCTGAATTTTCTGTGGATCGATAATTTATATATTACAATCTACGACCCGTGCACTCGCGGTGAAATTACGAACAAGTCGTCTTCTAAAAAATCTATCATCTTTGCTAATATTCTTAATGTGTCAAAAATTTGTAAAAACCTTATCTCGTCAACCTTATTAGTAAATATAGTTTTAAATTGATATTTGAATTAGATAATGTCTTTCTGGAAAAGAGTTATATTGTAGTTGACATGTTTCACTTGAATGTGAATCATGAATCATTTTCTTTTGCTTATATTATTGGTTCCTTTATTATAATATGATAGACTGAGTCATGTTAATTTCAGAATATGGACACAATGATAAAATTATAATTGATTCTTAGATATTTTTAGTGAATCATATGATATATATAAAAAGTGTATTCAAACTAAGATAACTCAAAAAGTTATTTCAGAAGGTTGAAAGAGACTCAAAATTGTTTAAATTAATTCGTTCTAATATTTATAATATGAAAAACATCCTAATAAGTAGTGGAAAAAATATTTCATAACATTTATAAAAATTTCATTAAATACATCATGTCTATTTGCTAAAAACTAAAGATAAAGCCTTAGAAAATTTCGGGCCTTACAAGATTGAAGTTGAAAATCAACTTGGTAAGAATACTAAATGTCTAAAAATACATAAATGAAATGAGTATTTATCAAGTGACTTTAATAACTTCTGTAAAATCCTTAATATAATTTATCAAGTAATAAACCCCTAAACACCTCAATAGAATGAAATTACAAAAAGAAAAAATAGAATCTTAGTTGAAATGATAAATTTGATGTTAATGAATGCAGTCCTAAGTCAAGGTTGGTTGAGTGAAGCTTTTTTAGAAAGTTATCACATTCTTAACAAACTCTCACATAAGAAAACTAAGATTACTCCTTATGAATTATGTAAAAAATAAGATACTTAATCTTAAATATTTAAGAGTTTAAAGTTGTAAATTCTTAACAAAGTTGCATGATCCTAAAAGATCTAAATTGGATCAAAGGAGAACAATACATATTTTTAACTTATGCAATAAATAACAAAGCCTATAAATTCATGGTGATAAAGCCTAATAGTCCAATTCAACCAAATATTATTATTGAATCCAAAGATGCAATTTTTATAAGAAAACTCACAAATCTATTTCTAAAGTTGATTATATTAATGAATTGTTTTGATGATTCTATTGGTTCCGAGTTTATGGAAATATCCAAGAGAAGGGGTCAATTAAGTTTTTAAAAAAGTTCTTTGGTAATTCAAAACTTTACACTTTATGAGTTTAATTCCCTTGATGCAACGTGTTAAAAGATAAAATGAGAAGACGTAAATAGAATATAAAATGCAAGTAATCAAACCACACAAAAGATAACAATATATAGTCGTTTTGGCAACTTTTCCTACTCTACTCTTCCAAGCACACACCCCTTGTATTTTGAGTTTCACTATTGTATATCTAATGCAATTTAGAGCACTCACTCTCTTTTAGATTTTAGCTCTATGAGGCATATATAATAATTACTTATTGGTGAGACAACTCCAACTAACTAAGTCTAGCTCGTTGGTGAGACAAACTCAAACCAATTAAGCAAATTCTGTTAGTAAGATAAACTCAAACCAACCCTCTATTTTGTTTCTTCTTGAATTCAGACTCTAACAGTGATTCAAGGGAACAACCCAAAATGAAATAGATGAAAGAAAATTTACACTTTACAATGTGTAACTAATCTACTCCGAAAGTTATTTTATGTGAAAAAGGTGATCTTCTAAGTTCACTTGAAGTAGTAGCATTTAAAGCTTCAATATTTGTTCAGATGATATCAATACACTTAAACATTGGAAGGTGTAAGCTCATCGTATCTTTCCCAACTTCCTTCATGTTCATACTTCAATGATATTTAGAGAGGAGAGAAGATCTAGCTGTTGCGGTTGGCAAACATTTAGTGTTCTAATATTTGAATTTTCGATAATTATGACTTGAAGTCGCAAGTAGAGTCGACTTGAGATGAGTAAAATTGACTTAGGTTGTGACTTCATTTTAGTTAAAACTTTTGTCAACTTTTTTGTCTTTGAAGTTGTAGACAAAGTGGACTTAAGCTAAGACTTCACCTAAATCGCAAGCTGAAGTTGACTTGGGTTCATATTGTTAGAAATATGTGGAAAATAAGCTAAATCTATATTTTGATGATTAACAAATCAATTTGAGTAAGTCTCAGCTACTAACATGTTTGTGGAAGTGTTTAAGGGATATACATTTGAAAAAAATAGAGCATGGAATGATAAGTCGATTTCCAAGTTGACTCAGGCATCGACTTAAGGCCAAGTTGATCCCCAAGTCGACTCCAACATCGACTTCAAGGAGTTAATTCCTTCTAGAGTTGAAAATGGGAGCAGAACTGCCGAAGTCGCAAACGAATTCGACTCCGCATGCGACTTGAAGCGAAGTCGCAGACCAAGTCGAGTCCAACATCGATTTCAAAATGAAAAAACCTTCCAGAATTGAAGTCAAGACCCCGAAGGGCCGAAGTCGCACCCCAAGTCGACTTCACTAGCGACTTGAGGTGAAGTCGCAGACGAAGTCGACTCCGCTATCGACTTTAATCGGGCAGAGGAGATATTTCAGAAGACAAGCTGGGATTAACTGATTTCAAGACAAACTTGTATGAAGATGAAGATCAAGCCAACCTAGATGCTCAAACTGAAACATATGAAGACTAATCCAAGTCCAAGCAAGATGCATAAACTCAACCAAGAAGTTGTTCAAGATTACATGATTCAAGACTCATAGATTCAAAGCTTGCAAAACATTGAGCTAATGAAAGCAAGCTAAAGAGAAGACACAATGAATCAAAAAAAAATGAAAAATGTAAAAGAACTAAAGGAATGGAGAAGCCGAAGTAAAACAAAAAGCATACCGAAGTGTTTCAAGTTCATCAAGTTATCTGCCGAGGTGAAGTCGCACACCGAAGTCGACTCCACCTGCGACTTGGGTCAAGTTGATGCCCAAGTCGACCCAATCTGGAACTTGAAGTTGCTACGGAAGGCGAAGTCGCACCCGAAATCGACTCCATCTGCGACTTGGGAGTAGTCGCACCTGAAGTCGACTCCGCCTGCGACTTGGGTCACAACGGTCGAAAATTATTCAAACATTGGCGCATTAAATGCGCGCCACCTACCTTCAAACGTTCGAATTTGTTCCACAATTATAAAAGGCATTCATTGTGAACGAGGGAAGTAGCTGAAAATCACTAAGTGTGCTTAACTCTCATCTTCAAGAGCATCAAAGAGATCAAGTCAATCAAAAGAAGAAGAACTTTGCTTCAAACTGCAAGAGCTCAACTTC
>JAXCLR010010112.1:0-12071 GCA_035584095.1 Annona squamosa | reverse complement strand
ATGATAATTTGGAGATGTAAATGAATATTTTTGCTTTATGAAACAATTTTGGGTTTATGACTATGATATGTGAAATACATTTCATGTTAGACAAATGATGGAAATTTTCCATGTATGGATGAAAAAATAAATAAATAAATAAATAAAATCCTGCCGTGTGATCAGGGCAACAATCCTGAGTTACGTTTACAGATCAAAACGATCCCGGAGTAAGGCTTCTAGGCACCTCGGTTCGGGGCGCCACAGTTTCTCACCATAAGTCCACTTTCATCTAACTTATTCCTAAATACCCATTTGGTACCAATAACAGTGCAACCTTTGAGTCTAGGAAGTAAATGTCATACATTATTTCTCTCAAATTGATTTAGCTCTTCTTGCATTACGGTAATCTAGTTTTCATCAATAAGTGCTTAATCAATAGTTGTTGGTTTAATTTTTGACACAAAAGTAAATTTACTACAAATATTGTATCTTGATCTTCTAGTTTTTACTCATTCATAGATATAACTGATAACTTGCTCAGTTGGATAGTCATTTTTGAATTTCAAAACAATTGGAGGTTTGTAAGAATTATTACCTTCACTTACCCTTTCCTCCATGATATTTTCTTGTTTTGCCTCGGCTTCTCATTGTTACTCTTGTTGTTCCACTTTTGGATTCTTTAATGTACCATCTGCATCACTTAATTCATCCTCCTGCTTGGGAGTTTAGTTAAATTCATCAAAAAGAACATGTATTGATTCTTCTACTATTTGATTTTTCTTATTAAAAACTCTATGTGCTTTGCTCTTTGATGAATACCCAAGAAAAATTGCTTCATCACTTTTAGCATATAATTTTTCTAAATTTTTCTTTCCATTGTTTAGCACATAGCAAGTACATCCAAAAGCATGAAAATAAGATGTGTTTGGTTTTCTTCCTTTGCAAAGTTCATATGAGGTCTTTTTCAAGGCTACTCTAATGGTAACTCGGTTTAATACATGACAAGCTATAATTATAGCTTCATCTCAAAACTTTTTAAATAATTTACTCTCATTTAGCATAGTTCTAGCTATTTCTTGTATTGTTCGATTTTTTCTCTCAACAACCCCATTTTGTTGGAGGGTTCTTGGTGTAGAAAATGTATGGTGAATTCTTTTTCATTGCAAAATTCTATGAATCTTTTATTTTCAAATTCATGACCATGATCACTTCTAATGGAAATAATTATATTTTGTTTTTCATTTTGCACCAAATTTCAAAATATGATAAACATAGAAAATGCTTTATCTTTGCTAGCTAAGAGTATAATCCAAGTAAATCTTGAAAAGTCATCAACTATTACAAATACATACTTTTTTCCACCAAGAGTTAAAATGTCTGATGGCCCATAAAGGTCCATATGCAATAATTCAAGTGGCCTAGTCGTTAAAATTTTCTTTTTGGTGGAAAATGACATTTTGGGTTGCTTGGATAATTGATAAGCTTTGCAAATTTTATCCATATCATATTTAAGTTTTGGTAACCCTTTTAGTCGACTCTTTTTCCATAAGGTTTTAATATTTGATATATTTATACGTCCAAGTATTTTATGTCATATCTATGGATTAGTTTTTATGGCTATTAAACATTTTTCCTCAAGTTCACCTAAACAAACCAAATATACATATCCATATTTTTTGCCACTAAATACTATGTGATCATCATCAAATACATTGCATGTAGAGAATTCAAATACAACTTTATAACCTTTATCACGTAATTGACTAATACTCATTAAGTTATGTTTGAGTCTTTCAACAAATAATATATCCTCAATTCATGCATTTGAAATTCTATAAACATTTCCTTTGCCTTTGATTATACCTTTTTCATTGTTTCCAAAAGCAACCATTCCTTCACTGCACGGTTTGATCTTATGGAACAATCTTTTTTCTCTCATCATGTGTCTTGAGCAGCCGCTATCCATAAACTACATATCATTGGCTTTTGCTCTAAAACAAACCTGCAAAAATCAAATCAAGTGGGGCTTATCTTTTTGGTACACATTTTATGGGTCCCTTTGGGTTAGTTAACCATTGGAATCTACGTTGATCTACTTTTGAAGGCATAAATTCAATGCTCTTAGGTACCCAAACCAATTTTGCAACAAGGTTTTGTAGTTTTCTCATTTCGCACTGATATACCTTATGTCCCATGTGATTGCAAAAATTACAAGCACCTAGGAGTCTTGGAGTGGGAAGCCATGTAGTAGTTGGTTCTCAAGTTGGTCTTTTGGTCCAAGCAACATGATTCATTTTTGATTTAGCATGAATGGGTTTTGCTTAGTTTCTATGAGTCCTTGGAGGTTTTGACTTACTACTTTCTCTTTTCTCAAATGTAGAATACCCAAGTCCTCTCTTGTCACTTTGGGTGGTCATGTTTAAAAATATTTTGACGTTTTCTCCTAGATTGGAGAACTTGGCAAGTGATTGATTTAGCAATTCATTTTTCTTTTTGAGTTTTTCCATCTCTCTTATCAATATATTCTTTTCATTTGTCACGTGATTAACTTTTTTGGCAAGTTTTCCATTCACAATTATTACTGCATCACATTGTCTTTTCTTCATTGTGAACTTGTTTCCTAATTTCTTTATTTTCTCATATAACGAATCATATACTTGTTGTAGTTCTTCCAATTCAACACAATTGAGGTAATCATTTGTAAAAATAGAAATAGAATTTTGTTTAGAGGTTACCTCTTCACTACTTGTGTAGTTTGTTGAAGCAGTTTGATCCTCTAAAATTTCTGTTATTGCTAGACATAGATTAAGGTCTTCTTCCCTGGTAGTCATGTATCAAATTCTTGCACAATTTGCGGCCTTGTCTTCTTCAATTGAGGAGCTGCATGTTGTAGATGTCTCCTTGTTGACATATATGACTCTTCCTTTAATCTTTTGAAATCTTCTATTTTCTCCTCGATCCTTCTCATCTCTTCACTCCTTTGTTTTGGTCTCCTCGGGCCTTGGGCATTAGGTATGCATATGCTCCATACCACCACATCAGAGGCACTTTGTTGTCTCCTTTTTCTCCATTAGATTTCTTTCTTTGAAGCTCTTGAAATTCCTTCCTTTCCTCACAAATTTTCTGAAACATCTTGTGAGCTAAGCAATTTCCTCATCGTTATTTTGAAATGATGAGGTGGAGTTGTCGGATGCGTTGTTCTTTGTGTTGTTCTTTTTCCTTTGTGTTGTTCTTCATTTCTCTCCTTTATGAGCTCATGAGACATAAGTGAGCTTATTAGATCTTCTAGCTGTAATGTATTGAGGTCCTTTGCTTCCTCAATGACTGTGATTTTTGGAGTCCAAGGTTCGAGTAGCGCTCTTAACATCTTCATTACCTGCTCGGATTCAAAAATTGCTTTTCCAAAATCTTTCAAAGCGTTAGTAATCTTAGAAAATCTAGCGAACATTTCAGAGATATTTTCAGTTTTGTGCATTTTAAAACTTTCTAACTCTCCAATTAAAATATTTCTCCTAGTCCCTAGGACTTGAGAAGTTCCCTCATATATAGATGTAAGAGTAACCCAAATTTTTTTAGCAGTTTGGCATGAAGATATTTTATCGTATTCGGATGTCGTCAATGCACAAAAGAGGAAATTTATGGCCTTTGCGTTGATTTTAACAACTCTTACTTCCTCCTCGGACCATGTGGAAGCTCTTTCATCTGTAAGCAACATAACAACATCTTAGATAGCAATCCAAGAATCAATATCCGTAGCCATGATCAATATTTCATTCTCAACTTCCAATAACCGACGTTAGTCCCATCAAATAGGGGTGGTCTAGTGAAAGATTGACCCTCGGCAAATGCAGGGGTGGAAGTAGATTGAGATGCCATTTCAATAGATCTCTTTGATTAAAAACTCAAAGACCTACTCCGATACCACTTGTTGGTCCTGAGTTTATGGCAATTACTCAAGAGGGGAGAGGCGAATTAGGTATTTTTAAAATTTTCACTTAAACAGAAATTTGCCCCTATTAGATTTAATCCCCTTTAATGAAACAAATGAAGCATATGAAGATTAATAAAGCAATAAAAATAGAAATGTAAATCACAACAATAGACAAGATTTTTATAGTGGCTCGGGCAGCCTCCCCTGCTCCACTCTTCCAAGCTCACACCCCTTATGACTCGGGTTCCACTGTGTATTCTCAAATACAACTAGAGCAACAACTCTCTTCTAGATTCCAGCTCTAGGGGCGTGTACGATTCATACCATAAGTAGGTGATAAGTTCTACTCAAGTCACAACACTACTTTGCTTTCACTTGGTTCACAATCCCAATAATAAACCAAGTATCAAATACAAATATTAATTCAAATAAGAAAGTCTACACTTTATAGATGTGTAGGCATATTTAGCTAATGGAAGAACTTGTAGAAGAAAAGATTTGAACAACGTTAGAGCATGTAGCAAGTTGGAGCTTTGTTCTTCCCTTGAAAACTTGTATTGATCGCTTAATGCTTGGAGATGATGGTTGTTGAATCTCAGTTAATGCTCTATCTAACCTCTAGCACGTTCACTTGAATGCATATTTATAATACTGGAGTAAATTCGAATGTTTGGAGGTAAGTGGCATGCATTTAATGTGCTAATATTCAAATTTTTCTGACAATTGCAACCCAAGTCATAGATGAAGTCGATCTCGAGTGCGACTTCACCCAAGTCATATATTGAAGTCGACTTGGGGTGCGACTTTGATCCCCAGCAAACACCTCAAGTTCTTACTCATGTCGACTTGGTCCTGAACTTGACCCAAGTCGCAGATGAAGTTGACTTCGGGTGCGACTTCACTTTCTGTATTTACTTGATGATCTTGAAATCTTTGAAAATCAACTTGTTGGATTAATATTAATCTTGTATTTGTTCTTCTACTGATGCATTTGATCTTTATTGAATATTTGACATGTTCAACCTTGATAATCTTGATTTTTTAGCCCTTAGAAATGGCCAAGTGAGTTTTCCTTGATCATAATTTAGTCTTGACTAGCTTTATCATGTAAATACACTTGTCTTGGACTAAAACCATCTTCAATCTGACTCAAGTTGGATGCCTAGATTGACTTGGGTTCCAACTTCACTCAAGTCGCATGTGGAGCCGACTTGGTTATGCGACTTCACTGGTTTCATATTCAAATTTCAACGCTGGAACTTTTGAACTCCTGAAATCAATGTGGAGTCGACTTGGGTTCGCGACTTCACCCAAGTCGCAGATGGAGTCGAATTGACTCTGCGACCTCGCCTGTTCTTCAATGCTGGAAGGTCTAAGCTCTCGAAGTCGATGCTGGAGTCGACTTGGGTCTGTGACTTCACCCAAGTCGCAAATGGAGTCAACTTGGTTATGCAACTTTGTCTACCTTGAATCAATTTTCAGTGCTGGATTATTTTTCTTCTTCCAAATCGCTTATGAGGTCAACTTGGGTATCAACTTTGAGTTGATAGTTGAGTCGACTTGAATTGCGACTTGATCTATCAAATTCAGATTTTTTATTTTTATATCCTTTAAACGTTTTCACAAAACATGTTAGTATCCAACATTTATCTAAATTGAATTGTTAATCATCAAAACATAGATTTTTAATTAATTTGATGTTGATTCCAACACATCATTCCTATGCATTTAGCTTCATTTACGCATTTCATTGAATATATAATAGGTGTTATATAGAAATCATGCCCAACCCACTCAAAATCTATGAGATTCCACCAAACACACTAGAATATTAGATAAAATCACTTCTAACTACTTCCATTTCTTGCATTTCTAGCCTAATTATAGGAAAAATGAAGAAAGGAAACGAATCACGAGAGGGAGGTATTCTTGTATATATGAGAATTTATGAGTTGTATTTGATGGATATATGATTTATAGTCATCTATCTTAAATGGGTTAAGATTATAGACTAATGAGGTTCTCTGTAGTAGGTTTGCTTTATATGTGTGAGAAAATTCTATACCCCTTGTATAAGCTGTAAAGGCTATGTTATGTTTAAATAGCCTTACAATTTATAAAGGTTATCTATATATCATGTGTATGGTGTATTTTGTCATACGTGTTAATTCATGTGTTAAATGCAAAGTTCATACATGTGTAAGTTTATTTAAATGTATTTTTGAGTAGAAAAGGATAAAAAGGCTTTAATAACTTATAATACATGAAATAGAGATATAAGTTAGATTGAAATTTATATATTCTAAGTATGTAAGATGTATAAGATTGAGATTAACTTAATTTCATGATGTTGCTAGGTTAAAGTTCATATATGAAAGTTCTTAATGAAAATAAGAGGTTTGTTCATGATGTGGGATGAATCACTTACATAAGATTTTCAAGCGAAGAAATGCTTGAATTTCTTATTTAAAGGCCAATCAGAAATGGGCATGTAAGTGTTGTGAAAGAAATAACAAATCAAGCACAATTCATGTTTTGATGATTAACAATCCAAGTTTGAGAGTTTTTAAGATACTAACAAGTGTGTAAGTTGATTCAAGTTAGAAATTTTCAAATACAACCAATGGCATATCAAGTCATACAATCAAGTGAACTCAAGCATTGACTTAGGTCAAGTAAACTCTGAGATTGACTTCAATAGGTAAATTTTGGATAGTATTGAAATTATGGACGCATGAGTAGGCGAAGTCACTTCTGAAGTTGACTTCCCATGTGACTTGAGTGAAGTCACAAAACAAGTCGACTCTGTAAGCAACTTGGAAAAATCTCAAAACTCCAATGTTGGATCTGATAAAATCAAGTCGCATCCCAAGTCAACTTCAACACGCGACTTTGGTGAAGTCCTAGATAAAGTCAACTTAGTCATGTGACTTAAGTCAAGTTGCATCTTAAGTCAACCTAGCATTCAACTTAAGCATTAAGGAGATTCAAAATACGCAGATTTGAGTACAAAAATCAACCAGAAATGTTCAAGCATTTATACTTTGTTAAAATCAAAAGATCAATATCACCAACTCATTGATCAAGTTTCAAATGGTTGAAGAACAAGTACACATTTCAAGATGAACAAGAGTATATTTGAAAAGATAAAGAATATTGAGATAAATGAAGCTAAAGTATGAAGAAACAAAGGCATATATATCAAGGCACTCAAATCATGAAGTCTTGAAGTTCCAACTAGAATGACTAATTATGAAGTTGCAACCCAAGTCAACTTCACGTGTGATTTGAGTCAAGTCTCAGATCAAGTCAATCCCAAAATAGAACTTGTGGATGAAAGTAAGGAGAAAATCCCTGAGAAGCAACCCAAGTCGACTCTAGTCTGGACTTGAGGGAAGTCGCACCCAAAATCGACATTGAGTGCAACTTAGATCGTAACAGTCAAAAAATTTGAACGTTGGTGCATTAAATGCGCGCCACCTATCTCGTAATGTTTGAATTTATTCCCTCTCTATTAAATATTTGTCAAATGAAGTGAAGAAGGTTAGCTACAACAATTATTACGCTTTCACCTTCCAACCTACAAGCATTAGAAGTGATCATTCAAGTACTCTAGGAGAAGAACTATGCTATTCATTTGCAAGTGCTGAAATCTCTCATCAACTTAAAGCTTTACAAGTTTTTATCCACGTTGAACCTTTCTCTATACAATCTGTAAAGTGTAGAATCTTCTCTTATTCCTCATTTTTATGACTTTGCTTGGCTTGGTGTCGGAGACTAAGACAAGCAAAGACAAGTAGTATGTGATTGAAATGTGACTCATCGACTACTTGTGCTATCTATGTACCCTAAGGTAAGTAAGCCGTTCAAAAATTTATTTTAAAAGAATTTTATTGTAAGAAAATCTTTTCCTTGTCATTTTATGGAATAGTATTTGCTAATGAATGCTGAATCTATTTCTCTTCTATGTGTTTGAATTGTGCACTTTGAAATGAAAATTTCTAGTTTGTTTTATGATGTCATGCATATTTGTTCATAATGATCATGATTTGTGATAGACTTGTATGCATTAAAGATCATGTGGGTTGAGACAAGAGGTAAATTAAGCCCAGTCACCTAACCTTGAGTCTTAAGGGTGGCGTCATAGGCTTTTTAAGTACTCTCTAGAGTTAAGCAGGATGTATATGATTCATCCATTGCATTATTAAGCACATAAGATTTTAAAGTGATAACCTTGTAAGATGAGAAAAGTTATTATAGGTGAATGATCACTTGGTAAATATCATCTTCCAAACAAGGAATAAGTCACGATGCATATATGCACTCATTTAATTTTGATACATGCATAAAAAAAATTAAGAATTTTATATTTTCAACTAATGCAACGAGTTTTGAAAATTATGTTCACTTTTAAATGACTACTTATTGAGTATTTTATATTTATTTTTTTTAAAAAAATAAGTGAATACAGATGATATAGGGTTAATAGAAGAGCCTTTAATGCTAATAAGTCAGTAAAGTTATAACATCTAGTATTTTTTAGGTATTTAGAGCTTTATGATGTAATTATTAAAATTGTATGTATTAAATTTGTGTTATGTTGAGATTGATTAATGTAATATATAGCTTTTTGTGTGAAGTATGATTGAATTAAGAGATGTACTAGATGAATTCAAGTAGATGTAAGTTAGTGAAAAATGTTAGACTTGTAATGACTATCAGGTTTTGTATTGCTCAAATGTCTTAAATATAGACGACATGATGCTAAATTTTAGTTAAGAAAATAGAACCAATATAGGTTCTAAAAGAAAAAATTTAGGCTAATGTTTCGACACATTAGGTAAAGCTTCCACTCTTATAAAAATTAAACTTTAGTTTTATTCACAAGTTTCACCATTTAAAGATCCATGGAGTAAGGTTCCATGCCGTGGCACGCTTGTGGGTTAGGGCGCTACACATGTAGTTCGGTATGTGTGATATGCTTCGATATATTCTATGTTGGCTATGATAGTAAAGTGTACAGAAAAGATGAAGGAAAGCTAATGGAAAAACGTTAAACAAGTCATTCAAAATTTTGCTTACGGTAAGAAAATCCATTCTTGTCTTTTCATTTTAATGAAAGGATATTTGCCAACAAATGATTATTATAGTTTTTATGTGTTTATTAGCAAAGAAGTGTAAAATGAATTATTTTATTTAAATGTATCTTTAAATCGACATGCATTATAAAAGTATCTAGGGATGACCATTATCTTATGCATATATGAAAAAACGCTTTAAAATATGTTTCAAAAATTCAATCTTACTATCATGTTAAGCTTGCAAAACTCGTTTCGTGTGTTCGAATGACATTCATACATGGAAAGTGAAGTTAGAAGGGTCATCAAGTTATAAGTTGGACATTTGTCCGTCCTTAATGTAGCCCAATTGGTGTGTCAGGTGCCTTTCAATAGAAAAGTTTTTATGCAAGGATAATCACTTGGTAAGTATCATCTCCCAAATGAGGAATAAGTCATGATGCATATATTCACTCATTTTGTTATGATACATGCATAAAGAGAATTTAAGAATTTTATATTTTTAACTAATGCAATGGATTATGAAATTACTTGTATTTATAAATGCTTGCTTATTAATTATTTTATACTCATTATTTTCAAATAACCAATGAATGTAGACGATGTAACTTGATAGAAGAGTCTTCACTACTCATAAAGCAGTAATGATATGATTTGTAATACTTTTGAGGTATTTGAAGCCTTGGAATGTAATTATTAAAATTATATATATTAAGTTTAAATTTGTTATGTTGAGGTTATATGATGTAGAAGTTAGTTTTCTATATAAGGTATGATTGTATAAGAAATGTATTAAATGAACTAAAGTAGATGTAAATGAATTTAGCAGAAAATGCTAGATTATGTAATGATTATTAGGTTTTGTCTTGTACGAATGTTCTAAATATAGATGATATAATATCGGATTTTAGTTAAGGAAATAGAATAAAAATAGGTTCTAAAAGAAAAAAAGAAAAAATTTAAAATGATTTTCAAACACATTAGAAAGGCTTTTGCTTATACAAGAACAAAACTTTAGTTTCATTTACAAGTTTCACTACTTAAAAAGATCTATGGAGTAAGGTTTCATATTGCGGTGTGCTCAAAGATTAGGACGTTACAAAAGTGGTATCAAGCCAAAATGTGGTGAAAGTATACAAAGGAAGGAGAAAAAAGGAAAATACAATATATCCACGTATAAATTTCATATTTAGAAGATATGGTGTGAGTTGAAGCTAAATGATTTGTTGAGATGGGGCCTTATTTGATATTTCTCATAGATCCCAAATGCTTGAATTGCTTTATGCCCGTGTAGACCTTATGAAATTTTAAATGAATAATATCTATTCTTAGCAAATTGAAGATGGACTAGGACAGAAATAATTAAATTAAGTGCTATGATTTAATTTACTTAATCTTTTTTACCTCTGGGAAAAATAATGGATAAAATATTGTTATAGATTATAGAATAATTTGAGGAGGTGAAATGTTCACATTGAAAGACAAGAGGGTAGAAAACTCTTGTTTGTGTGAGCCATGAAGAGCCAATCCAAATAATTAATGTAAAACAAAAATTATAAACATCAAATTAGTACCAAAATTGTGCATGTTAATTTTTTCATGACATGCTTGCATGTCATGTTTTTGGGTATATATTATTTTGTAAACATGTATAAACAAGCATAGAAAATGTTAGTGAATATGCATATGAAGTTGTGAATCAAAAAGTTCAATGTGATACTTTAAGAATTATTAAAATAATAGCAGAAAATAATGTGTGATATGTTTATATTGAGTACTAAGAGTAATATTAGGAAAAAATACCTCCCACTTATCACAAATATTGAAATGGTTGCACAACAAAATTATTGTTAACTCAATTAGCAAATTTGAGAGGTTAAGAGTATTAACTTATTTAGTGTAATGTTTTAAGTTAGATTTTTTCTAAAGCAAGTTGTGATAGTTCAAGTCTCAGAGTCAAGTCGACTCAATCATCAACTTGAGTCAAGTCGATACCCAAGTCAACATCAGGATCACGCTTTGTAAACAGAGCTAAAATTGTGGATACTTGAGCAGGTAAAGTTGCAAAGAAGGTCGACTTTGCATGTGACTTGGGTCAAGTCACAGCCCAAGTCAACCCAATGGTAACTTGGGTGATTGAAGCCTCCCGTGAAGAATCAGAAGAAGTTAAGTCGAATACCTAAATTGACTCCAATATTTGACTTGGTTGAAATTCCACATGAAGTCGACTCAATAACGAGACTTGGATTACTCAAGCACAATAATAAAGACCTTAAAGAATCAAGTATGCAATAGATACCGAAGTCGAATACCCAAGTCGATTATACTTGTGACTTGGGTCAAATTGCATACTCAAGTTGACTCAAGTCAATGACTTAACACCAAAAAGTTCAAAACTTGAAGACATAAACTCAAACCTCAACAAATGAAAGTCAAGACTGGAATATATTAATCCAAATGACAATAAATGGATTTCAAGTAATAAAGAATTGAAGTCTCAAGTACAAGACTAGAATAAAAAAAGCTATATGTCGAAAACCATATGAAGACTAAATGGAAACCAAGTCTTAGAAGGATAAACTATGAAGACACAAGAGCTCAAAATCAAGCAATACAAAACACGAAGATTTGAAGTTCCAAAGTGTACATTGCAGAAGAAAATTGCACTCCAAGTTGACTTCACTTGCAACTTCGATCGAGTCTTAGACCAAGCTAACCTGAACATGTAACTTGGAGAAGAAAATTAAGAGAAAATGTAATACCCAGACCCAAGTAGGACTTATATAAGTGCATTTAAGTTGTAAATATAATTATGTATGAATTGATTGATTTATGCATGATTTTCATGAATCGATGAATTTTGCAATTAAGGTTGTGATTAAGATTAATCGCTACAACCTGATGTGAGTCAAGATGTAACGCCCCATTCATAGAAATACTCAATAACTAATCAATGGGGCTACATATTCTAAGAAAAATTCGGCAGCATCTCCCCTTAATATACAAGGGGTAATATGGAATACATAACCTGATAATCATAAACATTTCAATTCTATATTTATATACTTACATATTCATAT
>JAXCLR010010111.1:0-12071 GCA_035584095.1 Annona squamosa | reverse complement strand
GATTTGAAGTATAAAATCAAAATTAACATATACTTACTTGATTAATTGGTAATCCCTCCTTTGAGCACTTGAAATTCCCTTCTTTTCTTCATGGTTTCTTCCGTTGGATCGTTCCAGCCACTGCCTCTTTGATTTTTACTTTTTTTTTTCTCTCCTAAACAAAAATCTAGAATGTCCACACTGCCTGCTTATATAGGCCTTTATTTTTGAATTTTTATTTTACAATTTTAACCAAAAATTGAGGGTAAATTTTTGAAAATTTACCCTATAGTTTACTCAAAAATGTTCAGCAACATATTTAATCATTTAATATATTTTTCCACAGCCATATCCATCTTTTAAATAAAGCTGTCCACTTAGTCAACCCTAATTAACAGCCCTTGCATGATTTTTCCATACATAATTTATTTTAATTAATGGATAATTACCCACCCTAAGTAATAGCTTACTTATGGGTCAATTTATCTTATTTAAAAAAAATTTTAAAAATCAAATACAGCAGCCTAACCGTCCGCGTCTCTTGTTATGCACTTGCTGTCCATTTTGGTGGGGTCCACTTGCAGCAGCTTTGGAATGATTTTTCCACCTAATTTTTACTTTAATTAATGGATATTTAATCACCCTAGGTAACTAGCTTAATCAGGGGTCAATTCAGCTATTCAAAAAATATTAAAATTTCAAAAGCTGATTGACCGTGCACCTCTCTCCCATGCTACATTGCTGTCCATTAATTAATCACATCCTACGGTCCAGATTTGATGCCTTTATCCACAAATTTCCACTCAAATTTAAAGCAAATTTAATTCCCTTAATCCATAATTGACTTTGGGCATATATTTTATGAAAAAATATTTCACAAAAATCCACTTTTTAGAGTTCATAGTCGTCCACTCTATGCCTCCTCTATGCTTCCCCCTTAAGCTAGTCATTAGCTCCTTAATTTCCACATTAATGCAGGGGATATTTTTATTGATTTTGTTATTTTAGATCATTCATAAAATCCATGTGTCATTATCTCCTTTTGACACCTTATTTTCGACTTTATTTATTTAATTATTTTATTCAACTTTAACATAAATGCTAATCACTTTTTGGGTCAAAAGTCAAAAGAGTTGATCCCAATTTCGTGCACCCTTAATCTTAGAATGATTAGCTTGATCAAACCATTCCATAACTTTAATCTCATAATTTTAACTATCCATTTCAAATTTCATCTCAATCCTACTTTTCTAGCTCAAGTTATGGCCATTTGAATTTTTGAACATTGATGATCAATTTTTACCTTAATTTCATCAATATTTTCATAATCCAATATTTTCATATGATTAAGCACAAAATTTTGTGCTTATCTATCAATTTTCATCTTAATCTGCCTTCTCGATGTCGAATTATGGATCTTCTAGCATTTGCTATGTTTAATCCATAATAACAACATAATCTCCATTAGTTAACCCATAATATATGAGGTAATTATCCTCAATATATTTTTATTTTCTAATCTTCATTAAGCCTTTTTAATCACATTGACCCATACCTACTTATATTGATCATTCATCATCATTTGCCCTAATTGCAATAAATCATCAATATTGTTTAGGAAAATCATTATAATTCTACTAAACCATATGTGATCCATATTTATATGCCAATTGCATATAATTAAACCATATTTGGGTCTGGGTATCACATTTTTCTTAGAACTTTAGCAATGTATACTTCTCTTGAGAGGTTCTTCCTTGTGGCCTTGATTCAAGATGATTGTCTCTTTTGATCTTGTTGTCCAAACTTCAATCTATTGTTGTTCATTCAATAATATGACATCTTTGAAGAAATCTGAAATGGCATGTACTTGAGTCGCTTATTTGGGTTGACTTGGACTTTGACTTTACCCAAGTTGCATACTTAGGTCGACTTGAAATGCGAATTCACCTAAGTTGTATTGTGGAGTCAACTTGGAAAGCGATTTAACCCTTAGAACTTCGAAGTCTTCTATATGGTTGTACCCAAGTCGCATCAGGAGTCGACTTGGGTTTGCAACTTCACGTAAGTCGTAAGTAGAATTAACTTCGACTGCGACTTCACTTGTCTCTAAGTCCCAATTTCAGCTTTGTCCAATTTAATGAACTTGCAATCGATTCTGGAGTCGACTTAGGAATCAACTTGACCTAAGTCAATGGCTGAGTCAACTTGGACTACGACTTAACCTGCTATCTTTTGAATCTTGGATTTTAAACCTTTGAAATACTTAGCAAGGTCATTAGTATTTAATTATCTCTCAAATTGATCTGTTAATCATCAAAACATGGATTGTGCTTAATTTGCCTTGAATTTTAACAATCTCCCATTTTTTAATGATTGACAAAACCAATTTGAGATATACCTTTCATTTTCTTTCATAAATGATATATCATATTTTGTGCGTACGCACAAATTTTAGTGCGTAGGCAGCACAACTGGACTTTATAAATTGATCCTAGGGGGTTCAAGAGCGAGAGAGGAGAGGAGAGCCCAAAAAAATGAACGACACGTTAAGCGAAAGAGAAAATCGCGATCAAAGCACGGATTGACGAGAGGATTCGACCCCATTGGTGCAAGCCGCCGGAAAATTGTTTTCTTTATTTCTTTCTAATTTCTTTCTTTTCTTTCACGAATACTTTTAATATGGATGTAATGGATATTGAGATCATGTCTTTAAACTAAACCTCCATTAGATGGATAGTTAGGATGAATTGAATTCTAAAATGTACTGTTTTTGGTTCTTTGAATTTTAGGAATGAATATTTGGTTTTATATATGATTGTGTATGATTTACCTTTGACATGCGGATTTAATGATTCTTACAAGATTAGCTACATTGTAAGATAATTTAATTGCTTAATTTATCCTTAGAAGAGGAAAATCTTTGCTAGATTCATATGCAAGACATAGGTTTCCTCTTTGTCGAGGGAAGTTATTTAATGTTGG
Source organism: Annona squamosa (assembly GCA_035584095.1). Taxonomy (NCBI): domain Eukaryota; kingdom Viridiplantae; phylum Streptophyta; class Magnoliopsida; order Magnoliales; family Annonaceae; genus Annona; species Annona squamosa. The sequence continues at coordinate 9,107 of JAXCLR010010111.1, read as the reverse complement.
TCCCGAGTTAATGGCAAAACCCAAGAGGGGAGGGGTGAATTGGGTTCTCATAAAATTCTTTAGTAAATTAAAAACTTAACTCCTTGAAAGCTTAATCCCCTTGATTGAAACAAATAGAGAACAATGAGATAATGAAAGAAATAAAGTAAAACAGTATGCAAGATTTATAGTGGTTCGAGCAACCTTTCCCTACTCCACTCTTCCAAGCTCACACACCGTTGTGACTTGGGTTCCACTATGTATTCCACGAATACACTTAGAGTCTCCGCTCTCTTCTAGATTCTAGCTCTAGGGGGCATATACATTCAAAGCCGATGCTCTCTTCTAGATTCTAGCTCTAGAGGGCTTATACAATTGACACAAGTAGATGATGAGTTACACTCCAATCACAACTCTACTTGCAACATCTTGGTTTATTACACCAAACTCAAACCAAGCACCAAGAACAAAGAGTAATGTAAAAAGAAGAAGGATCTACACTTTACTGAGTTGTGTAGGCAAGTTTCAGCTTGAGGAAGAATCTGTAGAAGCAACCGGTTGTGTTTCGTTGAAGCTACTTGCAACTTCGAAGCTCGTTCTTCCTTTAAAAGTATATAGATCACTCAAGTTTAGAGAAAAGAAAATAGGAACTCTTGCTTGAACTTCTTTCCTCTCTTTAGACTCTGTATTGTGTGTTCCCACGTTTGCTCGAGTGTCTATTTATACAAGTGGAAAGATTTTGAACGTTATACAAGTGGTTGGCGTGCAATAAATGTTCTAACATTTAAAAATTCGAACATTACTTTCCCAAGTCACAAGTGGAGTCGACTTCATGTGCGACTTCGCTCAAGTCGCATGCTGGAGTCGACTTGGTGTGCGACTTTGGCAGCTCTAGTGTTTTCAAGTCTAAGTTCTGGGTCGACTTGGTTTTAGACTTGACCTTAAGTCGATCCTGGAGTCGACTTGGGGTGCGACTTGACTAGTCCTTGTGCCGAATCAGTTTAATCCTTATTTGATTTTCCTCTAGCTTGCTTAGCTTCTTTCCTTTAATTTTTTTCATTCTGGATTGTCTTCACATCTTGTGAATCATGAAGAGCTTGAAAATTTGTATGCACCTTGCTTGCTTAGTTTTGTATTAGTCTTCATCTTGAAAATGAGCTAGAACCTGTGTCTTGAACTTTGAAAACCTCAAGTCAATTTTGGGGTTGACTTCATCTACGACTTCACCCAAGTCGCAAACCGGAGTCGACTTCGACTGCGACTTCAGAATGTTCTGTCCCAAAATCAACTCTGGAAGGAACTATGCATCTCCAAGTCGATGTTGCAGTCGACTTCATCTGCAACTTGGCTTCCAAGTCGCAAGTGGAGTCGACTTGGCCTGCGACTTCAGCTGCTCTCCATCCAATTTCAAATCTGGCCATGATTTTTCGTTTGAGGTCCAAGGTGGAGTCGACTTTGGGATCGACTTCACCCTAAGTCGAAGTCCAAATCAACTTGGGAATTGACTTGGCTGATTTCATTCCTTAATACATTCAAAATAATCATTAGTAATCACTTTATACTCAAATTTGACTTTGTTAATTATCAAAACTCATGCTTTGTCAATTTTGTTTTATTTTAAACATTGTTTACAACATTTAACAGATAGGAATATATGTTAAACCATGTGTAGTCATTAAACAGGTTATGAACTTACAATTTTACTTTATTTAATGGCATGAGAACATAGCAATTAAATAGGGTGTAATTAGCTTTATATAATGTTGGAAGACATATATAAAGATTAACGAACTTAGGCTAGTAAAGCCATACACAATACAATTAAAAGAACCAATGCGATATAGTTTAAATTCAAGGATTCGGAGCTATCCATTTGTCAGTGCCGATTATTAAACCTGTTCCTAGTATCCAGTAGTTATGTAACTCTACTCTGATTTGTCATTGCAGTTGTTAGTTTTAATTAAATCATAAACTCAAAATTTTAGAGGCAAGTAAAAGAATTAGAGAAATGTAAAATCTGGAGTCGGTTGACAAAGAGGGATCAAACTAAAGTCATCCTAAAGATTTTAAATCAAGCCCTTTTTAGGAGGGAACCTAAACTTTTCTCTTTCTTTCCGGGTAGTTTACTTTTTTCTTTTTCTTTTATTTTTTTAGAAATTTGATATTTTTAATTTGGAGCTCTGTTAGTTACTTCACAAAGCCTACTTCGATAGGAAGCATCAGAGGATGAAGATTCCGTTCAACTTATCAAAATAGGAAAGTTAATATCTCACATTCTTTACAACTACTCCCTTAATTTTGATATATCTTTTTTATTGAATAAACTACATTGAGGACAATATCGGTTTCAAGCATGGGGGTAAATGCGTTGCATTATTTTCTCTGATTATTTTTTAACTACCTTGATATTACATTGATTGGACCTTGCACTCAATTTTGTCACATTTTGAAAAACAAATTTGTAAATTTTTGATAATTCTTGCATAAATCTTGACACCAAATTGACTGAGACCCCACTTTGAACTTTTGTAAGTCCTTTAATCAGTATATACAATTTCAAAATCTTAGTTAAACAATTAATTGAACAATAGTAAGATGTTAAATTTATTTTTCAACATCTATTAGATTTTTATCCTGAATCATTTCATGAAACTAATGTAATGAGATACCAATTGTACTTTTTCTCAAAATCAAAGTAATTCTCTTTAATTTGTCAATACCTTTTCTAATACATACATTTGATCATTTAAAAGGGTATTTTTTCCCATATACACCCATATACGTGAAAATGTTATCATAGTTAAAGGATGAGGTAATTTGACTGATATTTTTCTAAATTATTATCAATAATTGAATTATTGTATGTGTGCATAGAATAACCAGATAAATGGAGAGGATAACTAAAGATTAGGAGTTTGTTGTAAGAATTCTTGAACTCCTAATGATTGAAAGCATAATAGGTGACATATGTACAATAATAATTGAGTAAGAAGGGATTGTTGACCATGTTTTTTAATAAGTGTCGTATTTAAAATTTTAGTTTATCATTCTCACTAATTCCTTAATCATATTTGTTTTTCACTTGATGTTTTGAAATTCTGCAATTCAATTTCGAATTCTTCTATATATGTTTGAGGACAAGCAAATGTTAAAGAGTGGGAGTGTTTGGTAATTAAAAAATAATAATATATTATGGGTACTTTATATTAATATGGTGGATAATTAATTGAGTTATTATAAAATTTAATTTAAAATATATATTTACGATAATTGGGTATTAAATATTAATTTCAGGTTATTTGAATAATTTTTGTGATTTTTTGGCTTGAAATTATATTATGTGTTGCCATAAAAACAAATGTGTTTGATATTAAAAATGATTATTGATATTGTTATGCTTTAAATTATATTAATATATTAACCACATATTTATTAACTTGATGAATTAATAATTTCAATATTTCTTTTGTCAACTAGCAATCATTGTCCAAGCAATGGGCCTTAAGTAATTCAAACATCTCAATCATTGTTCCCCATTTTTGAGCCTATATTTATGTAGTTTTAACTTTGTACTTTAAAGTAAATACATTGTCTCACTGATTCATAGTATAATTCATCTTTGTGAAACTCAAAACATTCTAAGCTTAATGAATGTAGCTTGAAAAGGGCATAAGGATGAAATTGAAAGCTTCATGGAATATAGAGTTTATGATAACCCACATTCCCATGACAATTTAATGAGAAATGTTAAATTATATGCCCTTTAATAAAATGGATGAAATTAGGGCAACTAATTAAGTAAGATGATTAAGATAAATCACACATGATTACCTTGGTAATTGTGCACTAAAAGACGAAATGGAGATGGGACACTAAAATACAAAAGAAAGGTGGAGACGATGAGATGGTAGGGTCATTAATGGCTATCTTTACATGTCATGTTCATTAAATATTTGATTAATTATTTGATAAATACATATCTTATAATATATAAGGTGGATTGACATGAAATTTCAAGGGCAAGCCTAATTTGATATGCCCTATATGATGAATGGTTTGGATCATGAAAATTCCAAATGGAAAGTGGTTAGATAACTAAAATTACATGGTATTTCATGAACTAACTCCACCTTGTTAATATCGTAGCAAATATTCATCATCTTGAGATGAAAATTATTATGAAGGAGTAAGTTAATGTGTTCTAAGATGTAAGAGGATTGGATAAAGCTCAATCTCATTACAAAACCCGAAAAGGACAAGATGTTATGAGTGATCAAATATTAATGATGAAAAACAAAATCAAAAGTCAACTTGTGCAACAAGTTGGACAAGTGTCAAGGTGGGGTGAAGTAGAAAGAGATTAAGTTGACTTTGTTGCAACTCTTTGCACGTGTGGCAAGTCTAGGATTTTAGGGTAGATTTTTAATTAACAAAAATACAAAAATGAAATCATAATGTAGCCAATAGGGATGTGGACAGCTAGGTGTCTTGGAGAACAAATAATGTCAAATAAAAAATCAGAAATGGGGACATGTGGATGGTTCATAAATGGGGAATAAAATGGACACTCAGACGACTAGAAATTGGCAGCAAATTAATGGAAATAAAATTCATTTAACCATGTTTCTTGAGTAACAAGCAAGGAGTAAAATGCAGCAAGTATATAAATAGGAATGGGCAGTAAAGTGGGGATGTTCTAGCCCTGGCTTGAGAGAGAAAGACATAGAAAAAGAGGACAAAGTGGGTAATGTTGGCCTTGAGTTAATGACAATTACCCAAGAGGGGAGGGGTGAATTGGGTATTTAAAAAAAATTAAAACTTGAATTATTAACTTTACCCCGGTATAGTTTGAACTCTTTTAATGAAACAAATAGAAAGCAATAAGATAATAAATGTGGAAATGAAAAATAGTAGATAAGATTTATGGTGGTTCGGGCAACCTTTCCCTACTCCACTCTTCTAAGCTCACACTCCCTTGTGACTTGGGTTCTACTAATGTATTTTACGAATATAATTAGAGTCTCCACTCTCTTCTAGATTCTAGCTCTAGGGGGCATATACAATCAGAGCCTCTGCTCTCTTCTAGATTCTAACTCTAGGGGGCGTGTACAACAAGCAACACAAGTAGATGATGAGTTACGCTCCAATCACAACCCTACTTGCTATATCTTGGTTTGGAACACCAAACTTAATCCAAGCACCAAAATTAAATAACAAGATGAAATAGAAGAAATCTACACTTTATGGATTTTTGTAGGCAGTTTTAGCTCGAGGAAGAATTTGTAGAAGCAACGAATCATATTGCGTTGAAGCAAAAAGCAACTTTGAAGCTTGTTCTTCCTTTGAAATTGAATAGGTCACTCAATTGTAGAGAAAAGTGGATAAAAACTCTTAGTAGCACTTCTTTCCTCTTTTACAGCTCTATCTTGTGTGTTTTCACGTTTGCTTGAGTGTCTATATATGTAGGAGGGAGAATTTTGAACGTTGTAGAGGTGGTTGGCGCGTAATAAATGTTCCAATTTTCAAAAATTCAAACGTTATTTCTCCAAGTAATAGGTGGAGTCGACTTCGTGTGCGACTTCGCCCAAGTCACATGATGGAGTCAACTTCGGGTGCGACTTCACTTGTGCTCAGCTTGTTCAAGTTCTTCCTCGGGTTGACTTGGCCTTAGACTTGGCTTAAGTCGCATGTGGATTCGACGTCGGGTGCGACTTCGGATGCTTCAATTTCCAAGTCTATCTTCTGGGTCGACTTGGTCTAGGACTTGACCTCAAGTTGATCTTGGAGTCGATTTCGGGTGCGACTTGGCTTCTTTTTCTTGTCAAGTGGACTTAGATTTCTTTGAAACTGTTCTTGCTTAACTTTTTCATTATAATTGTTCTATTCTTGATCTTCAATACTTGACATTTTGTAGATTCATTTTGTATAGAAATCTTGAAAACTTGAATCTTCATATCCATGAACAAGTCCAAATATATTATGAGAGTGAATTCACTTGTCTTGCTTGCTTTGGACTTGAATTAATCTTCAAATGTTCTAAGTCGAATATTTAAGTTGATTAGTCTACAACTTGACTTCCAAAAATTTTCCTTGTCTGACTGAAGTCGGTACTGGAGTTGACTTGGCCTGTGACTTCACCCAAGTCACAGATGGAGTCGACTTTATCGCAACTTCGATGCATTTTGATCCCTGATTTCAACACTGGACAAAATTTAGCACTTGAAGTCACTTTTTAGAGTCGACTTGGGTATCGACTTAGCCTAAGTTGATACTGGAGTCAACTTGAGAATCAACTTAACCTGTTATACTTTATATTTACCATTTTTATAACTAAGACAATACACAAGATACATTAGTGATTTGAAGCTTACTCAAATCATATTGTTAATCATCAAAACTCATGCTTTGGCTATTTTGCATTTGATTTTCAACAATTGTTCTTAACAATCTCTCCCTTTTTGATGATTGACAAAACTAATTTAAGTTTTTCTTTTCAATAGGCATATGTTACTTTAGATAATCTCAAGTTGAATTTCAAACACTTATTCAATCAACCACGATTAGATCAAAACATAATCAGAGCATAAACTTTTCATGACATCTCATAATGTAAATTTAATCATAAGCAAACTTTTCATATAAGTAAAGTTTTCATACAAGTTGCAATGCAAAAGAAAAAGAAACCTATATACAAGCTACCCAACCCAAAAAAAAAACTTAGAGAAAATCTAAATCTAACTCCTAAAGATACTTCTCCTAAAAATCAAAACTCAACTTAACCTCCCCTTTTTTGTCAATCAAGCAAAATAAGAGTCAATTACCAAGGATTTGGTAAATTGAAACTTAGAAATGAGATATGACTTTTCGGTAGGTTTGATGGGTTGAACAAGGGCCGAGGAGTAAAATGATGAAATGGGCGCTGGGGTAGGATCTCTGTGAACTGATCCAATATCAAATGGATCCAATTCGAGTATGGGATAACGTTGATGATGCTCGAATGCTAAGTGATAGCGAATGGTTCGAAGCTCCCGATCTATACGATCTTGGCGTGAATGCATATTTGTTATTACATTTTGGATCCAGACAATTTGACTAGTTAGTCGGTCTTCTAACTGCTCAAGGTGAACTCGAATAGCATTTACTGAAGTGTCCCATGATGGAAGATGTGGTGCTAGATTAGGAATCTGTGAACCGTGAGGTGAGCATGAGTCGTGTGACATGGGTGAGGCTTGTTGGAAATATGTGGAAAACAAGCTAAATCTATGTTTTGATGATTAACAAATCAATTTGAGTAAGTCTTGGCTACTAACATATTTGTGGAAGTGTTTAAGGCATATACATTTGAAGAAAATAGAGCATGGAAGGCCAAGTCGTTCCCCAAGTCGACTCCAACATTGACTTCAAGGAGTCAAATCCGTTCAGAGTTGAAATTGGAAGCAGAGTAGGTGAAGTCGGAGGCCAAGTCGACTCCACTTGCGACTTGGGAAGCCAAGTCCCAAACGAAGTCGACTCCAGCATCGACTTCAGATGGCAAAATCACTCCAGAGCTGAATTTGGGACAGAAAAATACCGAAGTCACAGACGAAGTCGACTCGGTTTGCTTCTTGGGTGAAGTCGCAGGCGAAGTGGACCCCAAGTTCGACTTGACGTTTTCAAAGTTCAAAGATGCAGATTCAAGCTCATTCCAAGAATCAACTTGAGTTTTCTCAAATCCAAATCAAGGGTACAAGCTCATTATCAACTTAAGTCTCTCAAGTTCAAGGCAAAGCTTCAAGCATATTTCAAGTTGAAGAAATTCGAGATATGAAGATTAATATCAAAAGAGAACAAGGTGCATGAATCAAAGGCAAATCAACCATACAAGTTTTCAAGCTCTCCAAGATTCACAAGGTCTACAAAAATTAAAGACCAATCCAAGTTCAAGCAAGATGCATAAACTCAACCAACAAGATTGTTCAAGATTACCTGATTCAAATCACATAGATTCAAGGCTTGCAAAACATGGAGCAAATGAAAGCAAGCTAAAATGAAGACAATGATTCAAGCATATTTCAAGTTGAAGAAATTCGAGATATGAAGATTAATACCAAAAGAGAGCAAGGTGCATGAATCAAAGGCAAATCAACCATACAAGTTTTCAAGCTCTTCAAGATTCACAAGGTCTACAAAAATTCAAGACCAATCCAAGTTCAAGGAAGATGCATAAACTCAACCAACAAGATTGTTCCATATTACATGATTCAAATCACATATTTTCAAGGCTTGCAAAACATGGAGCAAATGAAAGCAAGCTAAAATGAAGACAATGATTCAAGAAGATATGAAAAATGCAAAAGAATTAAAGAAGTGGAAAAGCCTAAGCAAAACAAAGCATCTCCTAGTTTTCAAGTTCATCAAGACAACTGACCAAGTGAAGTCGCACACTGAAGTCGACTCCACTTACAACTTGGGTCAAGTTGATGCCCAAGTCGACTCGACCTGGAACTTGAAGACGCTACGGAGAGGCGAAGTCGCACCCGAAGTTGACTTCATCTGCGACTTGGGCGAAGTCGCACCTGAAGTCGACTTTGCCTGCGACTTGGGTAGCAACGGTCGAAATTTATTCGAACATTGGCGCATTTAATGCGCGCCACCTACCTTCAAATGTTCGAATTCCCTCCAAAATTATAAAAGGCAGTCTTTGTGAATGAGGAAAGTAGCTAAAAATCATTAAGTGAGCTTAACTCCCATCTTCCAGAGCATTAAAGAGATCAAGCCAATTCAAAAAAGAAGAACTTTGCTTCAAACTGCAAGAGCTCAACTTCTGAATCTTCAAAGCCTACACTACGAGTTCTTCTTTGAGCCAAATTGCTTCTACATATTTGTAAAGTGTAGACTCTTTTGTTATTTCATTTGTCAGTATTAAAGTTGATTTAGTTTGAGGAACTAAGATCAAGTGAAAGCAAAGTTGTGAAACCCCGATCTTAGACACATGTATGAAACCCTAGAGTTGTAAACCTTAGGTAATATATTAATAAAATATATATTCATGAGTTCAATGAAAATATGTGAGAATAGAGGTTAAAATAATTAATTATGAAATTCGGATGAATAGTGCACGTGAATAGTAAATGTGGGATTAAGAAATA
>JAXCLR010010110.1:0-12073 GCA_035584095.1 Annona squamosa | reverse complement strand
ACTAGCATGTTCATAAGTTACCTCATAAATAGAGAAAAGTTATAATAAAAATAAAATAATATACCTGGTCCTTACAGTTCCATAGTAGCGCCAACCCGCCCCTTCTTTCTATAGGATCCACCGCCAGACAATAGTCAAACTTGAGTTTATATCTGATTCTCTCCATTTCTTTAGCGGTCCGCTTCATTTCACAGAGGAAAACCAGCTTGGGATCTTTTTTCTTGACCAAGTTAAGAAGGCTACGAATTTCACGTGGATTCCCAAGCCCACGGCAATTCCATGCTAAGAGAGCTATGTTAATCTGGTATTGGTTTCGACTTTTTCTATATAAGTCGAAACAAGGTTTGATAGCATGTTTGATTTGAATTTTTTTTCAAAAAATAAAGTCTGTACTTGTTTTTTCTGTAACTCAAGTTGGACAAGTATGGTTCTGTCTGCTACCAAATTGCACCCTTAAAATAATTGTATTTATACATAGAAGATATAGGATAGTGGTAACTTAACCAGAGCGTATCCATGGGGACTGTATGCATTGCTAATAACTTTCCGCTGGAAATTATTTTCTGAGTGTGGCCTTTATGAAGAGGAGCACGAATGGCCTGCGCAAACCTAGAAAAATTCTGCGCAAAACCATGGGAGCATGATTTTGAAGTTCATTTTTTATCAATTAATTATCATCTTTTTCTACTTTTATTCTTATATTTTAATTATTTTTTCTTTTAACTATCTTCTAATAAATCTATTCATTCCAACTTTACCCATATCATTTCATATTAATTATACAAATTTTAAAATATTTTATTTTCTACTTCCATCCCATCTTATATTTCCCACACCTTCTACTTTCCAAATGTCCCCAGAGCCTTCAATTCTCACCGTCTAGGTGATTTTCCTTTGTAAATTTTACCTTCTATACACACTAGTCAACTAGGTTAAACTTTTATTAATGGCAGACACCTTTTATACTCATCTTTTGTACAGGGGCTCTTTGAGAGATGAGGCGCAGGCCTCGGGTTTGATTGATGGCTCTCATAATAAGCTATTACCCTCTTGACATGAGCCAATGCACCCCTTCCAGTGTGTCATTGAAGAAGATCCACTTGGCCTCGCTATTCTGTTATCTGTAAAGTTGCTTAGCAAGATACTGGTGATAATTAGCATGCTCTAGGTTCATAAAAAAGCTGTTTCAAGGAGGAGAGGACACAGATTGCAACAGTTCAAAGACTATTGTCGTGCGCTAGCTACCAATACTAGATAGTATGCCACTTTAATTAAAGGATTATTATAGCAGGTAAGTTTAGGAAGTGTCTTTATTTGTATTCAAATTGAAGGAGAGTGTAAATGGAGAAGCAATGGAAGAGGCTGCAGCCACCCTTTTTGCTCTCTTCTTGTAGTTTTAGCTTTAGGGTATGTTTGATAATGAATAAAAATTATCGAGTTAAAACTTTTCACTTTCCACAACTACCTTATTTTTTAATCATATATTTATATTTTTCTATACAACTACCATACTTTTCAACAATTCTACACAACTACTAACATATCTAACTTATCTATTTCAACTTTATACTATTTACCCCCCATTATTATCTCTATCATCTCATATCATTTGATAACTTCTACTCTCTATAACTTTTCATCAAATGTTTTATCCATTTCTAAATACACCCTTAATCACTTTTGCAAAGTGACAAAAGATGTTGTAGTAGTAGCATCAGCTTTGTGCGTGACCCCACCATTTATTATTATTTTTCTTTGCTCTTAGCTATAGTTATTTCGGTGCCAAAATGTAATATTTCATCTTAAGTTGCTTTTGTTTATCATTAAAACTTTTGAAGCAAAATTTTAATCTAAAATATTTTACTTTTTACAGTTACTTCATTTTAATTATTTTTTCATATCTTCTTATACAATTATTATATTTTTAAATTATTTTTACACAACTATCTAAACAGCTAACCTATCTATTTTAATTTTATTTTCTTTACTTCTCATCGTGATCTCTACCATATCACATTATTTTTTTCTATTTCAAAAATTTTTATACAAACAAACTTTTCTTCAGGAATTTTATCACTTTCCAAGAACACCCTTAATTAACTGGCTATTTCCTTTGGTGCGTGTCGAAGATAATATAATTAGGTAGAAACTATTTCTTAAAAAAGTTTCTCCCTCAATAAAACTAAATGTAATACCTTATTCCTTGTTATATAATAACTCTATTTTTTCAATTTCAATACTACTTTTTCTATATGATTTCTAATTTAACGAACACATGAAAATCTCTCCAATGCAATTTACTCATATAAGCCCCATCTCTTTCATATGGCATGGCATGAAGCATGACCCATGAATAATCACCATTGCAATTATTGACAACGCGTTTGAATTAAATGTACCCTAGACTTCTTTCTTTTTTCGTTTTTTGAAAGCCATCAGATTGACTGTGATTTGATGTAGTGCACTTAGGTGCTTGAACCTATTGTTTTAATTTTCTTTTGAAAATTTTTCTTGTACAATTATTAATCTAACTGTATTTAACATGTGTATTAATTTTTACTATTTTTAGAGTATTTTAGATATTTATTTTTTATTTTTGAAAATTAGTTGCATTTTAGTAATTTTAAATTACCTAAAATGGCATAGATTTTTAAAAATAAAAACTAAAAATCTAAAATACTCTAAAAATAATAAAAATTGATACATATATCAAATACACTTATTTACACAATTGTATAAAAAAATTTTAAAAATGAGTTAAATGCACCCGGGTGCACTCGGATGCATTTAACATCAACCCGGATTGGCCGTCGCCGAAGCATGGCCAAAGTTGAACTGGAATACCACTGACAATTCCCTCCGCCCACGTGACAAAATCAAACATTCTAATCTTAGCAAATATTATTATACGTTAACCAGGATTCGTTGTCGGTGAAGTGACGAAAATTAGAGAAGGTTTTTAGATAAGGGCTCTGACACTCTGATTGTCATGAGCATTCTTACTTTGGCAGCAAGCAGCCCGTGCGCAAATCAGCCCGTGCGTGCCAGCAATCCCATGAAGGAATCAGAAGAAAATTTGCCTTTGGACCTTCCTCACTCTTTTCTTACTAAGCCAGTCCAAGAGATGATCTTGCACATTTTCTTCTAATTTTTTCACTTAATAGATGACATGTGACTTGACTCAAAAATTTTTCCATCCGTTATCGAAATGCTTAGCATTACAATGAGGGGTTCCAAACTGTTGGGAAGAGAACTCAGCAAAAAAAGTGCTTGCAATTTATCATCAAATTTCATCTTCATAGCCGATAGCTAATTTATGATGCTTTGATCTCATTTAAATGCTTAGCAATTGGATGACTTTCATCATATTTCAAATTTATAAGTTTTTCAATTAAAAAAGCTTTATTCGAAATATTTTTCAGCTAATGTATTTGTATAATTTTTTCTATAAATTCTTTGCAGTTTTATGTAACGGCTTAAATTAAAAATCAAAGCTTTTGCATTAATTTTTAGTATGAGCAAATGTGGCCATGTGCATGTTGGATTTTGACAAAATTTGGTCACTTGGTTAAAAAAATGATATTAAATATAATAAATGGATTAGATTTTACATTAATCATCAACATTTTAAAAATAATTTCATAAAATTACTTATATGAAACTTGGTTTTATAGAAGTTCTCCCTTGTATATATATCAAACATGATACTTTTTTCTATGTTAACTAGAAGAATGATAACGAAAATATATAGATAGGCTGGATTTTTAAAAAACTAATAACAATTTTGGAGTAAAATCAAGTTCTTCGACACGTGACAACTGGTTGTGTGAGCAATGCCCCCTTCATTTAGGAAATGCAAATATTTTCTGCGAGATGTGGTAGCGATGTCAACGAAAAAAAGAAGAAATAAAGTCTTGTAAATTAAGAGATTCGAACGACCACAAGGGGCGGCGTGGTAGTGCTTAATGCCCATCAAGTGGCAGGTGCGGGTTCAACCCAGCTTTTATGTGTAAGTGACTTGGGTGTTAGTTTCCCTTGAGAATTGGGATATTTATACAAAAAATCCTCCATGATGTGAGAAACTGAGAATATCAGTCTGTCATGATGTATAAGCACTAAGCAATAAAAAAAAAGAGATCGAACATCATTGAATCGATGACCTGTGTCTTCATCTATAACGTCTCCCAGCGGGACATATATACCCTTCCCAAGCTTGCGAAATTTACACTTCTAGCTATCTTACAGTAATAATTGAATATTTACCACAAGCACAGAAGCTGCATACTTAATTTTTTTTAATTTTAAAATATATTTGTAGAAGATAGGCTTCAAAAGTTTGAAATATGCCTCGATACAAGTCAACCCCTAACACTATCAAATTATGACATGAAATGAACCAATTTGCAAAATAACTTTCTAATCCTCTTAGATAAATATCGTGAACTATCCATTTAAAAGTCTAAAATATTTTTTCTTACAAAAAGTTTATTAAAAATAGACTACAAATTAAAGTGAATCCACTTAGAATTAAGATAAGATTAATAAAAGGCATCTTAGTAATTTACACTAAAAAATAGTAACCTTAGAACTTCAATTAACTAGATGGACCAAAACTGCAAATGTGTACAACTCAAATTCATCTTGTGTGCAAATATAAAACTTAGGAGATGTTGGGAATACAAAAATGGATGAAATTTTTGGATGAGGTGGGGGGAGTGTGAAAGAAAATATTTTAAAAATTTTATGATTGATATAAAATAATAAGGATAAAGTTGAAATAAATAAGGTAATTTAAAGAAAAAAATGATTGAAATCTAACCATAAAATTGGAAGAATAGAGTTGTTAAATTATTAAATCATATATGGGGTAACGTGTATCAATGGTTTCCCATCCCACTCAGCAGTGGACTACTGTAAAATTTTGCAAATTTGAAAGAGCTACATGCAAAATTCTAATTTCAGCTATTCTTGTCACGGTAAGTCCTTCCTATACAGATGATCATCGACGTGAACCATGACCCCTTTTTTTTTATCATAGACATGAACCATGACTAGTATGATACCATTACAAATGAAATAAAAAGTAGGGTTATTCTTAAATGCATCAACTACTTTTAATTTTAATTACAAATATATTCATTACGTTTCTAAAATTTCAATTGTACTCATTACGTTTTCAAAACTCTAAATATGCACACTAAGTTTGCATTTAATCCAAAAATACTCATTCTGTAAAAAATCATTAGTTAAAATTTTAAAATACCTGAAATACCCCTGTTGTAAAATAATAAATAATCAAATAAATAAAAAGAAAATGAAATTAAAATGCTTTAAATTTGAAATTCATGTGCAATTAGGGCATCAATGAGTTTATAACATTTAATTTTTCCAATTATGCTCTAAATTTGATAAGCATATTGGTAATTTCATATATTCTTTAATGGTGTTTACTCATAGAATGAGCATTTTCAAGATTAAATGTAAATGCAGTGAGTATATTTGGGATTTTAAAAGCATAGTGGGTATATTTGAAATTAAGATCAAATATATGGGTATATTTGGGAATAACCTTAAAAAGGATGGAAAAATTGGATAATAATAATGATAACATAAATGTTATTAAACCTCTGTTTGTAATATTTTCAGTAGGCAATGGACGGCTCGATTTTTATGCCACGGCTTCAGGATGACAAACGTGGTTGAGGCTGTGCTGAGCTGTACATTCCAGGTATGTCGGGCCCAACCTGAGTCATGGACGCAAATCATTCACGCGATGCACGAGTCGGACTTGACATATCGAAGCATTCACGGCCAATCATGGGCAGTTTGAACCGGAGCAGGATTTTTTTTTAAAGAAAAAACAATATTTCTGAAAATTAATGCTTCAACCAATCGATCCATTGAGCTATCTCGCCCCCGGATCGATAATCCCCATAATGGATGTACCAGCTTTTACCCAATTGTCTCGCCTCGATCCTTTTTTATAACTAAAACGTGGACTTCAGATGGTTTCATTTTCCACTAAAAATTATTTTTTAATGGCAACAATTATGTATGTCATCAAATAAAGTTTTTTTTTTTGACAAGAAGGATCAAACGTTGTCAAAAGTATGTTACATCTTTTATAGTGCCAATGGCTACTGTAGGTGGGCTACAAGTTGGTAGAGATAGAATCCTATTCCCTCCTCAGATTAGTGGACTAAGTGCTAATTGTCCAGCCAACAGATTGGCTGAGAGTGCAGTTAGTGCTAATGAGAATGTCTTTTCTTGGTGGGGCAATCCACGAACTTGTATCTTGGTTTAGCTGTATGCCACCGGCCATGCCCTTTTTGCAGAGGCTTCTGGTCGTGCCGAGCTCAATCAGCCCCTGTACCATAAAAAAATATAATCACTCTTGACCTTACATTTAACACCTACAATTAGCGCAGATGATTAGAGGTATTACCTAGGTTAACCTCAGCCCCGATATTAAATCTGGATTCACATGGTAGGAGCTTGTAGTTTGCTTTTGGAAAATTGTAAGAATTGTCCTAAAGTTCGATTGTAATATTAGAGTGTGTTTGTTTATACCAAAAACTTCTCACTTTTCATAAATACTTTATTTTTTAATTATTTTTCATATTTTCTTATACAACTATCTTGTTTTCAATTATTTCTACCTAACTAATATAATTAACATGTTTATTTTTTTGTCATACAATTAACATATCCAAACAAATCTATTTTAACTTTATTTGCTTTGATTTTCATCATTACTTCTATCATATTGCATCATTTTATCTAATTTCAAAAATTTTCACACAAAAGTTTTCATTCAAAAATTTATCACTTTCCAAAAGCACCTTCAATAAAAACCTAATTATCAATAGTTTACGTTAATTTTTATTTTTTTGTAACTTTAAATTATTTTGTTAATATTATGTCATATTACAAATAAAAAATTGTTATTGAAATAATTTATAAAACTATAATAAACTAAATGATGTTAAATATTATTACCAATAGAATTTCAATTTGTTCATCAAGATAAATCTCAAATTGAGATCTTATTTGGAATTCAGATAGGTTTAGACCTTTGTTTACAAACTCATATTTTAAGTGTGTTACCGCGGCCAAGGTTACTATATGCAATGAAATAAAGAGATATGATCTCTTAGAAAAAAATTTTAAAAATAAAACAGTGATTTGACGTCTCAGGAAAATTGCTACAAATAAAGAGAATAAGCATAAAATATAAATGATAGTTGTGCAAAAATATAAAACAAATGGAAAATATATAATAGTTAAAAATAACATATGATTTTTGAAAAAGGGGAGACCTTGAAAATAGCAAAACCACAACCATAGGAAAAAATATCCTCGATTGAGGCCTATAGGAGTACATATGGGGCGATAAAATTGGGAGGGAGAGAAGGAGAAAGACATAGCTATAAAGTTATTGAAGTAGAAGAACTCCTTTAATTGGAACCAAAATATGCTTGCATTTTGGTTCCTCTAATTATGTATATTTGTTTTGTAACCCAAGAATTTCATATATTTGCTTTTTAAATCCTGTAAATTTATCTCCTTTGTATTTTAAAATCTATTGTTAATGCATGTCACAAACCCTGTCATTAAGTACATATTTTAGACTATTTCCTAACAAATAACAACCATTAGTTGAGTGTTTTAACGGAAGATTCTAAAATTCAAAGACGAAAAACTGATAACATTTAAAGCAAATACGTGAATTGTAACAACCTCTGGATATTATCATATAAATTTTAGAGAGATAGTTTCCTAGTCTTCTTACTATCTTCACCAAGTGTTGTTTTAGATATGATTAGGAGTGGGCTGCTGAATTTATGAGGGAGCCAAGTGTGATGGAGGAAACCTAGTGGACGTTTTCTTAAGCTAAATGTTGATGCAATAAACAAACCAGAGGAAAATCTAAGTGGATTTGGACCGTGTCAAGGAATTGACAGGGGCATTTTGTAGTTGCTAAATGCTAATCTATATATGGCGGATCTGACCCTCTATGCGTGAAAGCTAGGGCCCTTTTTATGGGAATAAATGGGTGATAGGAGCTAGAAGCATCGTAGAAGGTAAAAGTGATTTTCTAATTATGATAAATAGTCTATAGGAGAATGAGAAGATTCACATGAGTGAAATTTGTAGTTCAAGAAATCTAATCCATGGGTTGAATGTTCAAGAAGATACAAGATAGACATGTGCTTAGATAAGGGAATGAAGTGGTTCATGAATTGGCCTGACAGGCATTGAACTATAAAAATATGGAATTCTGGTTGTGGAAAGATTCACCTAATTGTATAGTAAATCTCCTAAATAGAGATACGGTCACAACCTCAACCTAAGGAAGGTCCTTAGGCTGGCCCACAATTCAACTTTTTAATTATATCCAGATGATATTTGATGAGTAACTCATAATTCATGCATAAATATTGTAAATAAGGTTCATCTACAGGATTCACATGTTAATTATTAAAAACTCATGATAGAAGTTTAAGCATAACATTCAAAGTAAAAAAAGTAATACTTCTTTATTCTACTCATAGAGTCCTTGTCCAACTTGCCACACATTTACGGGTCAGATGATTCAGCATTACCTGAAAAGAATACAATTAATGTAGAGTAAGTTCCTAAAAACTCGATAAGCAAAAATTTATACATTACTATACCATAACAGTCATAAATAAATATCACTACTAAATAAATTGTACAGAATAAAAATATTTCAACAATAGGTATGAAAATACAAACAACTTACTTACTTAATATATCAAGTTGGTATTAAGTAGCCTTCCAGTAAAGCCCTGGATTGACCTATAAATCACTTCATGATTAACGAGGAACCTTCCAGCAATGCCTATGACCTACCCTCGAATCACATACTAGTTAGTCTTCCAGCAATGCCTAGGATCTATCTGTAAGTCACTCCACAATTAACAAGTGGTCTTCCAGCAATTTCTAGGACTTACTTTTAAACCAGACATTGAGTAACCTTCTAACTAAGCCTATGAGTTTAAAGGCACGACTTGTTTCTAGGGCAATCCAAACCCACCTAGCTTGACCCAATTTCAAAACTAATTTAGGTTTTCTTTTTTTTAAATTAGACATCGTTTCAACCAAAGCCGAGAGAATCCAAAACTAATAGCAGGTATACATCAACCCAGTACCAAAATCCAACCGGTCTGAACTCGATATTCCCTCTAATTTTTAAAAATAATTATATTGATTTTATGCATTTTGTATTTTAACTATAATTATAGTAAAATTTCTTTTATGTAATCATAACCTAATTAAATTGTAAAATGTTTATTCTAAAACCTAAATATAATCTACATTTGTTTTTAAAAGTTGGATCTATTGCAGGTACATAACCTTATTTGTAAATAATGTTGAATATATCAACTTCTTAAAATTATTGCATACATATCAATTAATTATAAGATATATGTCTCGCTTTTATTGAATTTTAAATTATGATTTTATGTGATCCCATTTGTTTTTCTTACTTTGGTGTTAATAGTAAATTCATTATATTCGTTGTACTTAGAATTAACTTTTAATTAGAAGACCAACTTTATCAAAACTAAAGATATCATAAGTCATAAAATACATTCATGTACAAATTATAAATAAATAAATTATCATAATCAAATGATACTTTAAAAATTAGTTGGCGTGAATACAATAACACCAAAATATTCATTACCTCTGTCAATAAATTTCAACTATAATGCTAATAATTCTACTTACATGCATCACACAAGTCTTAGCATATTTTATTATGCTAAAGATGATATTCACATACTAACAAAGATATTCTGAGTTATATATCATCTAAATCCACTTTTATCAACTGTTAACGCTTTGTCGTAGTTGGAAATGATGTTAATTCCTAAGTTTAATGCTTAGGAATATTTATTACTATCTTAATAGGACTACAATCAGGGCCCCGATAAAGTGTACTCGGGTGCTTTAATCAATTTTTTTAATTTTTTTAATTTTTTTGTATAATTGTTAATCTAAGTGTATTTAATATGTCAATATTTATCATTTTTGGAGTATTTTAGATATTTATTTTTAATATTTTGAAAATCAATAACATTTTAGTAATTTTAAATTACCAAAAATGTTACTAAGTTATAAAAATAAAAAATAAATATATAAAATAATCCAAAAGTAGTAAAAATTGATATACATGTTAAATATACTTAGATTAACAGTTCTAAAATTTTTTTTTAAAAGTGAGTTAAACGCACATAGGTGCACTGTATCAAGATTCCTACAGTCGAGCTCATTCTCAACGATTAACATATGCCCATCAACAACTTCTAATTTGATATTTTATGACTACTTCATCCCATCCGATGGCTTCATTACTCAGAAAGTCCAAAAATTTAGAATCAATAGTTTCATTGCCAAGGTCTAAGACATGATCAAATGAATTTCAACGGCTCCATGCACATATGCCCATTGCTAACTCATCATACCAACCTCTAATGGTCAATCATACCCGTCTAATAAATTCAGAATAGCCAAAAATATAGAAATCAATAGGCAAATCTTCACAATAGACATCACAGGGCCAAGATATAGTCAAATCAAAATCGACCAAGGGAGCGCCACGTGTCATCAATTGTCGGACGAAGACCCTGGCCTATTTGCCCCGGTTGAACTCTTGGGTCGTTCGCATGGGCTACTTCATGGGCCAGACTCATACAGCCATTCATTGGGAATGTGTAGATGGGCTGAGTTTATGGGCTCCACTGGGTCAGCCTTAACCAGAGTCGAGCGGCCATGGCTTGGCCGTGAATAGGCAAGCCTGGGAGCGAGCCTAGCCTGGCAAAAAATAAAGAAAGGGAAGGGGAGCGTTTCTGGAAATTTCCCAACAGTCTTATTGGTTAGTTGTAAACAAAATTGAGGGGGTTTTTAGGTAATATCCCTCTCAGGGGATCACCCCAAAATTTTTAATTAAATTTGGGTTTTCTCAATTTATTATAAAATGGGTCTTTCTCGAGAAATACAAACTATGATTCAAAGGGGAATGATCAAATTTCTTTGCGAAAATATTTCATGCAAATCAACTAAAACTTATGGATCTTGAATAATATTGTCTTAGAGAATCAATCTGCAATTTCTCTACATATTATCGGCTGTTTTGAAAATTGTAAAAATCTTGAAGTGCTCTGTAAAAATTCTCCCAAACATCAATGGATTGCCTTTCGGTTGCGCAACTTCCCTACCTACCTAGGTATGCTTAGATTTTTCTTCTGGACGTATATTTGATTATTTATTTATTTATTTTATTTATTTAAGATACGTCTTTCTATACTTCCGATTTCTTAAAAAACCCTCAATCTACGGAGATTGAGGCAAGTAGGTAGGTTTAATACAACTTAAAATTCTCACTTATTACTCATCAAAAAAAAATTCTCACTTATTTCTTTAACAATAATGTATATAATTTTCACTTACATGATTCACGTATCCACCGAAGAATTTTCTTAGAGCAATCCAAGAATCACAAGCTTTTCCTCCCAAAATTCAAGCTCCAAAGTCACGCCCCTTCCCTCTCAAACTCTCCAAACGTCCCCACGTCCGCCTCCCCTTCATCCTTTTAAAAGACCTTCAAGAAATGTGCTGCCATTGCCATCCTCATATTTATTTTTACATACATACATATATATATATATATATAATTTTTTTATTTATATTATCTCGCCTTATCTTCCCATCCAACGGCAGGCGCCCTTGCTACCAATTTTTTCTTTTTTTTTTTTTTCTACCATTCGGTTATTACAGATATGGCTCAGTGCAATTTTGTTTAGTTTGTCTCCCGCCACTCGTTTTCTGTCTATTTGTTGGCGGGAGCGTGTTAGTGGCTTTTGTGGAGACGTTGTTGGTTGTAGTCTTGTAAGGAAATTCCCGCACAATTGGGAAAAAAAAAAAATCCCATAGTCTTTTTTTTTTTTTTTTTTTGATAAAAGATTACTCTAGACCCCCTCACCTCAAAAAGAGGTTCGGGCTAGAGAAATCCGAATAATTCATAACTAAAAGATTGTCAGTA
>JAXCLR010010109.1:0-12076 GCA_035584095.1 Annona squamosa | reverse complement strand
TGTGTTATGTGAAATATATTTCAAATTGGATGAATGATGGGAATTTTCCATGTATTGATGAAAAAAAAAATCCTGCCATGTGATCAGGGCAACAATCCTGAGTCACGTTTATCAATCAAAACGATCCCGGAGTAAGGCTTCTAGGCACCTCGGTTTGGGGCGCCACACTACGACATAATGTTCAAGTTTTATTCAAATCTATTTAAAAGACATGAAGTAGTATTGAAAGGGTTTGTTAACTAGAGAATTGATTGAGTTTTAACCTTATCATCTACAAGTATTAAAGCGTTATTCATTGATTTTTAAAGCAATTTTCTCAAATTCTTTGCAAGAGCTTTAAATTTCAACATCTTCTTCAACTTAAAAAAGTTTGTTGTTATGCCTCACTATTCTACACATACTTGCAACATTTAGTGTTGATTTTTTTAAAAATTATCTATTATATTTGGCCACTTGGCTTGGTGTTAGAGACCAAGGCTAATGTACGCTACTAGAAATAATTAGTTGGGGTAATACTCACTGACTAGTTGTGACACTATATATAAAGGCCTTCTAAGGCTAGAATCTAGAGAGCTAAGGCTCTTATTTTATTGTTGATACACTAGTGGAACCCAAGATACAAGGGTGTGTATTTGGAAGAGTGGAGTAGGGATGTTGCTTGAACCATTATAATTCTATATGTTATATGTGATTGCTTTATTTCTTTTGCACACTCTCTTTCACTAGCTCTATCTATTTCATTCATAGGTACTTAATTAATTGAGGCTTAAGTTTCTAATAACCTAGTTCACCTCTTTCCTCTTCAATTAAGCCAATAACTCAAGACTAACAAGTGGTCTCAAAGTAAACTTTGAGTTATTTTTCAAAAAGATCTTATAAGATATGGCTACCCAATTAACTTCTCTTCCTACTTTTAGTGAGGGTCAGTCTTTGACTAGATCTCCTCTATTTGATAGGAACAATATTAGTTATTAGAAGTTGAGAATGAAGTACTTAGTCATACCCATTGACATGGATTCATGTATTGCTATCCAAGTTAGTGTTACTCTTTCCAAGAATGAAAAAACATCCAAATGGATTGAGGAGGAGGCAAAAGTAGTAAACAGTAATGCTAAAGTCATGAACTCGTTGTTCTATACTCTTACGCAAACATCTAAGAAAACATGGGATACTCTTACCTCAATATATGAAAGTACATATCTCATATCCAAGGGACAAGAAGGAAAGTTCTTATCAAAGAGTTAGAGAGTTTCGAGATGCTTGAAACAAAAAACATTTTAGAAATATTTTGAAGTCAAAGTGTGATAGAGTTAGTGAAAGAAATGACAGGCAAACAACAAGTGGGGTGGAAAGGAGAATATCACTAGGATAAAAAAAGAAGGTTATCTTAGAATTGAGAATGAGGAAGAGGATAAAGTAGGGAATTGTTGGATGGTAAGTAGACATGAAGACTATGGTGAAGACCTGATGGAAGAAGTGGAGGGGGAAGAGGATAGGGTAGAGAACCAATATGGGATAATCAACCTACAAACAGATGGGGGGAGAGGAAACAAGGAAAGCAAACTAGTGCGGAAATAGAATAAGTTGACCCCACCCGAGTGACAAAGGAGGAGGACAGGTTGATGGAAATTGAGGTGGTGCCAATAAAGGGGCTGCCTAGAGTAATAAGACAAAAGCAAAAATTGGGGAATAAGGAAAACTGATGTTGGAGAGTGGGTCTTAGCAGGCAATGGGGATTTATCGTAGAGGAGAGAATGGGTAAAAAAGAGTTGGGAGTTAATCAACGAAGATGACAAACAAGAAGAAGATCTAAGCAAAGTAGTGATAAGGTATAATGCCCACTACAATTATATGATTACAAATGATTACATATGATTACAAAAAGACGTGTGTGTAGCCAAACAAAAAGAAAAGAAGGAAAAAGAGAAAAGAGAGGAATTTTCAAAACAAAAAATTTTAATTTTTACAAAATCTTTTTATTATAGATAGCGAAAATTAAAACAAGTAAATAACTAAATAAATAATGTATAGATGAGCAAAATTTATTGCAAAAGAAAATATTACAAATTACCACAGGAAAAGGATGCAAAAAAAAAAAGGGCAAAGAAGAAACCGAATATATATATATAAACGCCCAACCACATGCAAAGTTTAAAAAAAAAAAATGAGAGAGAAATTTACGTCCAAATTGTGCCCAAAAAAATGGAAATCTAGTTGCTTGCGCATGCAAAAAAAAATGTTGAAGACATTTTTTTGGACGTTCAAGCAAAATTTTAGAATGGCCTGGTGTCCCCAGGTCTACATTACAAAATTGTTGCAGTTGAGAAAAAAAAGGAATGGAATGAATGGCAAATGCACGAACAAAGGTGTGAAGAACTGCATACAGGGCAACTCTTGTGACGGCCAATGGATTGTCGAGGCAGAAGCAGAGCCAGTTGCGGTACAGAACAATTTTTTGTTTTTCTTTACAAGTTTCAATGTTGCTGGAGAGGCCAAGCACCATCACAACGACTCCCTCCGGCTCCTATTTGGCCGTCTTCTTCGAATACTTCTGCCTAAAAGAAGCTCAAATCAACTGGAGCCAAGAACAAGCTGTCCAAGATCTCAAAGGTAACATCTATTTTTTGGACCGGACGCAGTTGAAACCCATTTCTCCAAGCTCAAAAGATAATCCATCCTACATAGCAGAAACTAGAGCCGTCTGGATCCAACAAATCCCCAGTAGAGTTGCCTTTTTTAGACGCGGAACTAAATGCACCATAGCTTTCTTGGAGCACAAGCTAGACTCAAACTAGCAGGAAACGAAACTGCCACGAACCATGACCACCGGGAGATCGGCGTCAACTTCTTCAACGTGCTATTGTCCTCTCTCCCGATGCTGATGCCAACACCAAGGCCTTCGTCTAAGATACGAATGAGAACTGGAATCAGGGGAGGGCACTTCTTTCAGTAAGTTACCAGTGCAAAGCAAAGACAGATCAATGGCCGACTATCAATTCAGGGATCAGCATGCCAGGGATGTGTGCTAGCCTTGCATACGTCGGCCATATAAATCAGATCTGGGGCTGGCCAAAGATGGGTTCTGTTCTCAAAATGGAGTCTAAGAAAACGGGGCCGACCCAGGGGAAGCCTTCCCCATGAGAGAAAAATGAAGTAGGGGCATTGAGTTAATTTTACAGCATAAGTATATTTGTTTAAAAACGTAAGTATGCTTGGTTTTTTGATAAAATTTGTATTGTATATATGCAAAATATTAATCTATTTCATTCATTTGCTGGATCAACTACTAAAATATATGTAGATATAATTTTTCATTATTTGACATTTTTTAAAAATATTTGTGTACAAAAAATTATTTTTTAATAAGATTTCATTATAATTAGTAAAGTTGAAAAATATATTTTATGTAAAGAGTTATGTTATATTATTTAAAGTTCATGTAATTAAATACTCTCAAAAATAACAATTTCAATATTTATTTCTGCTTATTTGAAAATTTAATAATATTTTTATTTTTCGAATATTACAGAATTTAACTGCATCTAACAACATCTAACTACATCTAACAGTATCTAACGACATCTAACTGAATCTAACGACATCTAACTGAATGTAACAACATCTAACTACATCTAACAGCATCTAACGACATCTAACTGAATCTAACAACATCTAACAACATCTTACTTTTGATATTAATAAGTTAATCCTAATTTAAGACCTGAAATATGATCCTAAGCCCCTTATAATGTCGTTTATACCTTAATTACAGAATTTAAAACCCAGATAATAAGATTTAATAAAATCCACCTAAATCTAACAACATCTAACAATATATAATAGCATATAACAATGTCTAACAGGATTTAACGACATCCAACACCATTAACCAGATCTAACAATATCTAACAACATGTAACTTTTGATATTAATAAGTTAATCATAATTTAACACCTGTAATATGATTTTAAGATATGATTCTAAACCCCTTATAAACTCATTAATTATAGAATTTAAAACTCAGATAATAGAATTTAATGAAATCCACCTTAATCTAATGATATGTAACAATATATAACTGCATCTAACAACATCTAATAGAATCTAACGATATTTAATAGCAACTAACCGAACCTAACGACATCTAACAATATTTAACTTTTGATATTAATATGTTAATCCTAATTTAACACCTGTAATATGATTCTAAGCCTCTTATAAGGTTATTTATATCTTAATTATAGAATTTAAACCTAGATAATAAGATTAATGAAATCCACCTAAATCTAACAGCATATAACAACATTTAACTACATCTAATAGCATTTAATGACATCTAACCGGATCTAACGACATCTTACAGAATCTAACTTTTGATATTAATATGTTAATCCTCATTTAACACTTGTAATCTGATTCTAAGTCCCTTATAAGGTCATTAATACCTTAATTATAGAATTTAAAACCCATATTATAAGATTTAATGAAATTCATTTTAATCTAATGACATCTAACAACATCTAACTGCATCTAATAGCATTTACCGACATCTAATAGCATCTAATATCATCTAACCGAATATAACTTTTGATATTAATAAGTTAATCCTAATTTAACACTTGTAATACGATCCTAAGCCCCTTATAAAGTCATTTATATCTTAATTACAGAATTTAAAACCCAAATAATAGGATTTAATGAAATCTACCTTAATCTAATGAAATCTAATAGCATTTAACAACATCTAACTGAATTTAATTTTTAATATTAATAAGTTAATCCTAAAATGTAATATATGTGATTTCTTAAATTATAAATAATAAATATTAAATGTGGTGTAAAATATCTATATAATTTATAGAATTTTTAATACATATGATTTCTTTAATTATAAATAAGAAATATAATAAACATATAAATTTTATATTTTAAAAATGTCATATTTTAAAATTTATCTACAATATAATTTCAATACATAAACATGCGCTCAAATATAAAACTGCATGATATAAAATAAAATAATTAGCTTTTAAAAAATAAAGAAATGTAATTTATATATCCATAAAATCTTAACAAAGTGATATGATTTTATGTAAATGAGGCCCATAAAAATTTTACAATTTTCAAAAGATATATAGGATGATCCTTGAATTAAATAAAAATGGGTAAAAGTTAGATTGAACATCATTCAGCATGGAGCCAAGTGGTATTAAAAATTGTCTCTAATTTTTATGAATTAAATTAATTTAAATTGAAACTCTACAAAAATAAATATATTTAAATTAAGTTTATATTTACAATAACTTTGTTATTTTAACTTGAGCAAAAAAATATCTAAATTATTTTCACAATGAAAATTTAGATTGCGTATACTTTTTATTGTAAATTCATGAAAATAAATATTAAGCTAAAAATAAAAAGTTAAAATAAAAAGGAATATCGAAATTATTTTAATGATAAAAATTATACCATGTAAAGTTTTGATTATCTCTTATTTTTATACGTCAAATTAATTTGAATTGAAACTTAGATACACTCATAGTCAAAAGTCTTAATTTTTCAATAACACCCAATGGAATTTCAACTTAGGACCATATTAGATAGCTTGTTGTTTTTTTAGTTATGAGGACAATATTTGCAAGTCAGTCGGGGTGCACCTACTCCACAAAAGCTTATCATTGTTAATTAATTTATATTTATATTAATTATTTTATTTTTGTGAGAATCAAAATACAAGTAAAAAATAATGCAAGTAAAATAAAAATAAATATTAAATTTAATTTAGTTGAAAATTAAACTAATTAATTATAAACATAATCAATTACTATATTAAGCTATTTTTTATTAAAATATGAAGCATAATTTGACATATCTAACTGTTTATATGATTTAGAATGTATCAAAATATTAAAAACAACTCTTAAATCACTTTAATTGGACCCTTGGGATCACCAAATATGGACGCATAAAATCTACCAATTTTTTATTCGAACTTTTTGCCCCTCACACAAATTTAACTATCCAATT
The DNA here is from genome assembly GCA_035584095.1 of Annona squamosa. NCBI lineage: Eukaryota > Viridiplantae > Streptophyta > Magnoliopsida > Magnoliales > Annonaceae > Annona > Annona squamosa. The sequence goes on along the minus strand of JAXCLR010010109.1, from coordinate 6,049 downwards.
TCCTATTCGTCGCAGAAAATGATGCTAAGCTATTTTACTAACTTAGTGGATTAAATTTGCTACAACTCATATGGTTACTCATCTATGTTAATCATTTTAATTTGAAATTAATAAAATTAAAATTAAAATAAAGACTAATTTAAATCAAAATATATTAGTATAAAATTATTAGTTTATTAAATTTTTATTCAATAGAAAGTTTGTAACATAAGTCATGTACGTTTCTTTGATTTTTATGATTCAAATTAATTTTGAATAGAACAAAAATGTTAACCCATGTATATAAAAATAATATAATTATCTATAATATAATTTCAATATACAAACATGCATTCAAAAATATAATTGAATGATATTAAATAAAATAATTACATTTTGAAAAATGAAGAAATGTAATCTATATATTCATAGAATTGTAATGAAGTGATATGATTTTATATAAATGAGGCCCATAGAAGGTTAATGATTTTTAAAAAATATAAAGGATGATCCTCAAATTAAAGAAGAAAAGGTAAAAGTTAGGTTGAATATTATCTAGCATGCAACCTAGGGGTATTGAACATCATCTCTAATTTTATAAATTTTTTGGAATAAGCAAAATAAATATAGATATTAATTTAAATTAATTTGAAAAAAATCATTTGAATAGAAAATTCATTTAAAAATCTTCAAAAAAAATTTCATGAATTAAATTAGTTTGAATTTTTATTAAAAAAATCTTTAATAAAGTCTTCATGAATTAAGTTAATTTGAATTGAAGTCTAACTCTACCAAAAATGATGATTTTTCGATAAAATTCGTATTGAATAATTATTTTAATTTTTATTACATTCAAATGAAAAATATCTAAATTGTTTTTTAAAAATTATAGAACCTATGCATTTTCATTGTAACATCTTTTTCAAGATAAAAGGTTAAACATCATGACGTCATATATTAAAAATTATAATTTTATACCAATATCAATCCACAAATATCTGATTAATTTTTTATTACTTAACTTTTATTTATTTAATTTGGTGTTACACGCATGTGTTAAAATGATGGATTGCATTTAAAACTGCTTTTATATGTTGCCACATGTGTATGGTTTGATGTCCACCGTTGGAGCACCACGCTTTGGTGCTCCGTCGTTGACGTGGATGGTGGAAGCCATGGCTCTGCTACAAAATCCATTCCCCTCCAAATCTGATGCTACCAAACTTCAATTAGATTAACAAAATTAGGTTGTTTATACTTTAATATTTGAAATTAAAACTCAAATAATATGATTTAATAAAAAATTTAAATACTAATTATATTATCTTCTTAAATTAATCTTATTTTGATACTAATTATATTATTTTTAATTACATTTAAATTAAAATTTTCTAAATTATTTTAATAATAAAAACTATATTGCATATATTTTTTGTTATTGAAACAATAAAGATGCTCCCATAAATAAAATTTTTGTATTTTAAATTTTTTAATATAAAAAATTTATTATAGCCTTGAAAATGGTCCTACAGATAAAATTTTTATATCACTTAAACACTTAGACATGGTATACTGCATCAAGGCATCAAGTATTGACATGCTACTTCTTAATTGTAAAATTTAAGTAATTCAAAATTGAAGGTAAACTCAATAAGAATAAATTGAAAATATATACATCGTACACCGAAGGTAAGTGCATCCTTGTGCAGTAAACGATTTTCCATTAATTATAGGTACACTTAATTTTTATGTTAAATTATTTTCTGAACATAGTTGCTTAAATTTGCAGTAACCTATATGATTCATTTGTCTTTCCATTGGTCATCTCAATGTAAAATAAATACTAATTTAAATTAAATTAAATTTCAAATTGATTAATTATAAATATGATCAATTTATTATGTTTAGCTATTTTGCAAACTTAGTAAGTTAACACTTCAAGAACTCGTAGAGTTTACTCATTTCTCAAGTTTCTCTTTTGAATTTAAAATTAATAAAAATAAATATTAATTTAAATTAAATTAAATCAATATAAAATTATCAATTAACATATATTGTATTAAATAGAAATTTTATAAAAAATTTATCGCTGCATAGTTATACATACCATTATTTTTATAGTATTTGTTCATCAATATCTGATGAAACTGTAATCTATACAGGTTTCTCTCCCTTTTTGTTAAAACAAGAAACCATCGTACGATTTTCTTATATTATCCCATTAAAATAAATAATTTATTCGGGATGAGACAATGGCTAGAAACGTTCAATCATGCATTGCTTGAACACCAAATTCTGTTTACCGCCAGAGCATGGAGTCTCGGTACTCCACCATCTTCCCCAGCCTCTCCTTCTTCATGCTATGGCTGCCACCTTCAATAAAGCTCCATTAACGACCGCTACCACTAGATCAATTGTCCTTTTTCCCAAATCCAACAACCTGTTCATGGCCTCCATTGCAAAGCCCCAAATTTTGTGCCTCCAAAATTAGATACCGATGATAATAGATTGGTGATGCTGGCATGAAACCTACCAAATTTGGTGTTCCCGTTATCAGTGGCAGCACGTCCTCTGCCATTTGCATGGATTGTTAAGTGACGCTACCATTAAAAACCCATCAGATTACAGTAGCCAACTACCTCGAAAAAATTTCTAGCCCGAGCAATGAATCTGCCTCTATAAAAAATCTACTCAGCACCATCTTGCATTCAGCTGAAATTCAGCAACTCGTTCGCTCCACATCAAGGAATTTTCAGGCATGAGAACCAATCAAAGAATCTGCTCGATCTCCCTCACTTTTGCATTCATCCCGCCCAACACCCACTTGCGACCATGGATTCTTCCGTGATGCTGCCACACTAGTTTTGCCCTGATTTTTACTGCAGTTTTTCCCCATACTAGTAATGATCTTTTGCTTGAAAGGGAGGAAGAAAGATGGAATGGGAGGAGAGGTGTGAGTGAGATCCAACAACGCCGTGCCTCCCTTTCCTAAAGTATCCCATCTCATCCTAGCCATCCATTCAAAATTAACGGTAAAGATGCAGCTTCCAACGACAAAAGCCCAGGAACGGCTTCCCATGAATTGGCCTCCCTAAGAAAACAACACCGGCAGCAGCACACAAAGATATATAATAAAGCTGCAATAGAAAGTAACGGGCTTCAAAAAAAAAAAAAAAAAAAAAAAGAAAAGAAAAGAGAAGCACCAAAAATAATAAAAAAAGGAATGGAGCCTTGGATCTAGCAAGCTGTTCAAACCAAAATAAAAAAAATATAAGAAAAAATCACAACAGTCTAAGATGATTTTACACCCTCCGAAGATGCTATTATTTCAACCCAGAAATTGATGTTGACTCATGCAGCAAAGGGCGATGAAGCTAATATACATAAGGGGCTGTGTCGACCAACGTCTTGCATGGTAAACATAGGCGCATAAGACTCCGGTTTTCCGTGGCTTGATGACGAACATCAGAGCAACGGGTGTAGTCAGTCATGGCGGCTTCGACGTGCCCGTTACTTCAGCCTCCATTGCTATAGCTACTGTTGCTCGCCGCTCTGGGAAAAGAAAAATGTTTTCTTCCCCAACTGTCACCAACGGGCCAAATTTGAATGTTTCTTTTTGCATTGGGATGACCGCCGCTGCATAGCGACCGGTAGTGGAGCTAAAAAACACATCCCAGTTAGGATTGATGGCTTGCTTCAGCTCTACAATGGAGATGGATACATGCGTTCTAAAATGATGGAAAAAACCCGTTGCCATTATTGAAACCCATCCAGCCTTCTCCCCTACAGGAAGGGAAATGCATTGAATGGCAGGAAAAGCAACATCTGGCTTTTGGATAGCATGTGTGGGGAAGGAACTGGGTTTGCTAAATAAATGAAGGTCATCTCATCCATATATTTTGTAATATCTTTGGTCGTCTATAACTGGGTTTGCCAAATAAATAAAGGTCATCCATATATTTTGCAATATCTTTTGTCGTCTATAACTTTAGCTACGCCACTGGCCATCAAAGCTTCGTCATGTCTCGCTCCTCCACCAACCAGGTGATTATCCAGCTGGATCAGTGGAAAAAGAGGAGCAACGGCAAATATGGTAAGAAGGTGTATGTGCTTCCGAAGCATTTAGACGAAAATGCGGCTGCCCTCCACCTTGGCAAGCTTGGAGCTAAGACTCATCAAGCTCACTCCCTCATAGGCAGTACACCAGCATCACTATTGACGGCCCATACAAGCCTCCTCGTTACAGGTATTAGGAGATGGATGTACCCAAAACTGCATGCCAGCCATGCCAGGAAGAAGAGCAAAATAAGAAATCATAAATGTAGTTGGTGTCACGCCATGACCCAATCCAACGGTTGTTGACCACCCTCATTGGTCGACAAACCCAGATCGGTTATGCTTTAATGAATATAATAATTAATACTTCATTCAGTAACATCCAAAATTAATCACAATTATCTACTGAGTTAATGGGAATAATTCTCATTAATTTATTATAAGCCAACAAATAAAAATAAATAAATAAATAAAATAAAATGTCTCCGCTGCACAATCTTAGCCTATTAACCTGCATTATTATTGACCAGATAGTACCGTCTCTCTTGAAATTTAAATTACTTAGGAATGAATTAAATAACTTAGTAAGTAAGAAATAAACTACGTATAGAATGGTGTATAATATCATGGAAGTACCATAGGAAATGCATAAACTACTGACCCAATGTGTAAGGTTATCCACACTGTTTACAATAGAGCAAACTCACTGTCTTTTAGGGCACAATACACAGTCCAGCAAGAGACATACCACAGCCTATTAAAGTAATAACACACTGTCCACGAATAGACATTCCAAGTTAGCCTTCTAGCATGCATAGTACCTACTATGGAAATAAATAAAAACTTATACACATATCCTCGAGGTCTCATATATGCAATTCCGTTCCATTTCGCAATAATCATGATACATTACATACACCATTCTCGCTTAAGCATCATAACAACTACCTTAACTCTATTAGACATTTTACCAACTAGAATAATTTATCATCCACATTAATCGGGTGAACCAACTTACTGAATTTAATTAAATAAATTCAAGAAAAACTTCTATCATAATTAGCAAGTAGTCAAAATGTGAAAATGAATAACCACAAATAATCTACATAGCATAACTTGCTATTCCATTTATTTCCCAATAATTTTGAATATGCTCTTTAGTTTAATATCTAAATACTATATCACATCTCACTCTTCTTTTTCCAATAATCCTATTAGAAAATAAAATAATTTATTGGAATATATTGATAAACTCTTGAATCCATCCCCTATTATAAATCATAATTTAATTTATCCTCCACCATATCCTATCCAATATTTGCTAAACAAAATATCTATCTATATAATTTATAATTGTCATCACAAAGAATATCAAATAATTAATTTATATTATAAAAATCATTTATATAATTACTAGCACAAATTATAGTTTAAATATTTTGTTTGTTTGGAAATAACCACACCTCTGATAGGATTTTGTATGAGATCCAAAAATTCATGAACGTATATTAATTTAAAGATGTACATATATTCCTATCTAACCAAAATGGACTGTTCATGGACCCTGACGTCCAGAAACTAAAATTCCTATCTGTACATATATCCTTATGGAGACCGTTCATGGACCCTGACGTCCAGAAACTAAAAATTCCTATTTGTATATATATCCTTATGGAGCTACACGGGCTCCTCTCATGGTCAAATATCATTACAATATAAAGTTCAGTTATGCTACCGTAACAGAATTGGTTTAATGGAAATAAATTCTTTTGAATTTGAAATTTATGCTTGGGTATTCTCTTAATGGTAGATAAATTTATGGGATTAGATATTATTAAAAAGAAGTCATTTCGGCTCGAATATACAACGGCCTTGGTTAGCTCAGGATTTGTTTCCACGCACAGCCAATATATTTGTTTTATCCCAATAATAAAATTGCAATTATATAATTTTTTATAAAGCATTAGATTGAAAAATTCCATCTTTAAACATATATATCATATATTACACGTAA
>JAXCLR010010108.1:0-38563 GCA_035584095.1 Annona squamosa | reverse complement strand
ATGCTTTTTTCACCGTAGGAAATGAGGGGAGAGTGGGTCCTTTTATAGGATTTTAAGTTTGAAATTTGCATATTGGTGTGTTCTTTTGATTTATTTTGCACAACTCCATGTTTTTTCTTTTTTGTAAAATTCTAACAAAAATGGGTCTTTTAGTAATTTTATGAGTAATTTTTGAAGACTGCCCATGGGGCCCATGGTTTTGCTTGGCTTGTAAGGCAAGTCCTTTTTTAGCCATTGATTTTGTGTATTTTTGACATTTTATTTATGTCTTGATTATTAAATATTTTTCTTGATCTTTGATAGGACCCGCATTTATTGATGTTCTCCATTTATTTTAACGGTTCAGATTTTTACTTGATAAGTTGGATTTATCAATTTTATTTATCACTTGAAAATATTGCAAATTCTCTTCTTTCTTTGGTCATATTGATTTTGACCATTAAAATCTCCTAAAATATTGATTAGTTTTTTAATCCAAACCGTTCATCATGTCGATTTCGCTGCAGTTGTCTTGAGAAAGTACCCTTCACTTCATCCTGAATGCGAATTGCCCTTTATCTGCCATATGGATTAGTGGTCATAACTTCCGTAGTGGGCTTGAAGCGTTGAAGGCCCATGGATCCTACACAATTTTGGACTTGCAAATATATGAGTTAAAAATATCCAAAATGAATCCAGAAAACCTTGAATATGTCTAGCAAATGATAGTAAGCCCATTTGAAATTTTATTTTATTATTATTATTATATATATATATTTTACATTTTTGTGGGGTGTCAACACATCTTCTAATCTTTTTAGCTTGACGAAAGTCAGACTCTAACTTGTTCTTTTTTTCCACCAACAAAATTCTAAAATTAGTGATCTATTTTAAAATTTTAAAATTGTTCCAATAAATATTTTATTAAGGGTGTTACAAAGAATTTGCTAAATAACCCTACCAATAAAGATCTCTACAGGGTGACCGTCTTCTACGCTTTTGACGAAAAGTCAAACTCTAACTTCCTCTTTTTTTCATCTACAAAAGTCTAACATTCGTGATATATTTTAAAATTTTAAAATTGTTCCAAAAAATATTTTGATAGAGGCGGTACAGAGAATAAGGTAATAAAAGAAATTCTAGAGTTAGGAAATTTGAGAGGCACATCTAAAGCACTAAGAGGAAGATGATTCGATGAATTTTGAGTACAACAATACTGGGAAAGGTCTAAAACAAGAAAAGGAAGAGGAGAAGTAAAGTTACGAAGTAATATTAAGTATAAATGAAGTAATTAAATATTAGATTAGAAATGTGTGTTTTTTCCTTTCTTGTAAATATATTTGTATATAATAAATGTTTGTAGTGTATGGTTTGACATCTATATTTTACAAATGGTTCAAAAAATTAAGTTTATAGTTCGACCTGATCAAAGAGAGAGAGAGTGCACCTTTTGTGGGACACTATCGCCAAGGGTGTTTTATTATTACTCCAACCCGTTGGCCCAATAAATTTAAGCTTAATGGAGAAGTTAAGCTTAATCGAGAAGCCTATAAACTTTGAAAATTGAAAATTAGTACAAGATGCAAAGTGGAATCCATCGATTCCATTATGGTATCAGTTTGGCCTCCATAATGCAACAAGCACAAAGAATCACTTGGCAATGTGAAGGTAGGAGAGAAATAGGATTAGAGGAATTGTTTAAATACCCTAAGGATGAAACTCCTGAAGATAGTGATCTTATAACACAAGAAATTATTAATATAAATGATTCATCTGAAGAAGAACGATAGACAAATAGAAATGTACAATATAAGCTCTTCAAATGAGGAAGGAAATGAAAGAAAATTTTCCAGACAAAAATCATATAATGCATAATTGCTTTGTAAATAGCACAAGATTTCATTATATATAGTTTGTTTGCTTCCTTATCAATACTGTTTAATACATGAATAAATAAAAACGTGCTTGTACTAAAATTTTCTTACAAATTATAGATGGTCAATGCTCGTTCCTCAAACCTAAGAAAAGAAAGCAAACAGTTCCAGAATCCCCTAGAGGAATGGAAAAAGAAGACTCAAGTCAAGAAGATAACACTCAACCACAACTTAACAATAAAAAGTCTCTTTTGATGGAAAAGTATGTCTTCGTAGTGGTTGCACAAGTCTTAGCCATAGAACGTGCTTGAAATATAAAGCAAATCAATTATCAAGTAATAAGCCTCATGAGATAGTAATGACTAACTGACATATGTATGCTCTAGCAGCTAAAAGGGAAGTAATTAGTGCATTCATTACTAAACAACCTCCCAAATTTGCTGGTGATCCTGATCTACACATGGCTAAAAGTTGGATTCAGGAAATAAAAAAATTATTTAAGATTTTTCCATGCACAAAACAGTAAAAAGTACAATGTAATACTTATCTATTGATGGTGAAGGACTTTAGAAACCACAGTCTTATGAGGGCAAGAGATCTCCTGGAACAGAATTTTGGAGAAATTTGATTGAGAATATGTTCCAAATAGTGTTGAAAATAAAAAAATGATAAAAGTTGGACAATTATATTAATGAAAGATGATGGTGGTAGAGTATGCAGGCTGTTTCCATGATATGTACCTTGGGTCGCAAATGATCCCTCTACCAAAGCCTATTATTTTCAGGGTGATTGACTCCATGTATATGACAATCTATTGCTCTCTTTGCACTGACCACCTATAATGTGGTGTTTAAAAATCCAGAATGATAAAAATAGAAGAAAATGATAACTAGACTTTATTTTAGAAAAGAAAATAAAGTATGACTTTATCAAAAAAGGCAGATTTACAAAACAAAAGACAGAAAACAACGCAAGATATAAGTATGTTACTCACTAAATAGGTGTACAGATATAAAAAAAATAACATAGCAGCTTAAAAAAACTCTTATGGGCTTGCAACTTAGAAATCTTGCATGCTTAATAATGCTTTGCATGAATCAGATATACTCTACTTAATTTCGGAGGGGTATTTGAAATGCCTCTAGTGCCACCCATAAGACTCAGGGTCGGGTAACTAAGCTTAGTTTTCTTTTCTAAGAAATATCACCTCTTGTCTCAACCCCACAAGATTAATATATTACATACACAACATGAATTATGATTATAGCAAGGAAATGGACATGTCATTGTAAGATAAATCAGTGATTTCTATTTAAAATGCATAATTTTAAAAATTTATGGTGAAAATTTTCCATTTACCATAAATTAATTTATGAAGTAAAGTAATATCTATAATTGTGCTTTTACTGACATCTTCCATATGTTTACAAAAATGCATAAATTTTATCAGATATTTTTAAATATATCAGAAACCATTACTACCCAAATTAACAAATAGCACATACGGTTTAGAGAAGGCATCTATATCCCTTGGAGTAAAACTATTATCCACTGAAACACAAACTAAATACTTTTAAATGAAGTAATTGTAAATTATTTCTAAATGAATTGTAAGTTATTTATCTAAAAATTTCAAAATAATAAGCTAAAAATAAAGATTTATAATTTGAATATATTGGCATATTTGTAAATGGCCTGACTGTAATTTATCTGTGCCTATTAGTAGGAATTTAAAACATCATAATTAACCCTATAAAAAAGCCATCGTCATTAATGAATCATGTGGGCCATAAAATTAAAATTTGATAAGTGAGGAAAATAGAGAAAAATGTGATTGAATGGGATAATAATTGAAAGTAAAGTAAGTGAATAAAGAAATGAATTAAATAGATGAATCTGTATATAACTAAGGTAAAATGCATATCATGTGAAAAAGATGGGGAAAATATATCCTCATTGCTTTCATCCCCATTCTAAACACACTTGTCAATCTTACTATATTTTGGCTAGATGCAAAAAAAATATTCGGTAGTTCTAAGATTTGACATAAATTTTAGAAAATGTGCCATGTTTTTTCCTTCATTATATGCTCATTTAACCAATTTATAATCATATAGAATCCATGTAAATAACTTATTATTAGCGCCTATAACATTGAGAAAGGGCTTGTTTAAGAATTTTTGTTACTTCTATGGTTTGTTTCAAAATTCTAGAAAAGTAGAAAAAGAGGATAGGAAAATGAGAGGGTTGTTGAGTGGTTTCCTTCCACATGGAGGAAGTCAAGTGGTCCTAGTGGGGACAACACAAGTTGCATTTTTTTAGTTCTTTGTGCTCAACAGAGTTGGCTATGACATTTTTGGTTCAATGCTCTCTGTCTCCAACACGTTTTTGCTCCGACTTTTCTTTTCAACGTTTGTGGTGTCAGACATAAGGAGAGAAAAATCTACCGATTAAATCCATGAGATCCATCATCTGTTATTCTCATTATTGAAATCCATTCTTGCGGTGATGATAAATCCTTTAGTCTTTACTACAGGAGATAACAGTGTAATCACATTATTTGTAGTGGAAGTTTTATTTGGATTGGGTCTCGTGGCCTTTTCCCTTTACTTGAGAGGGGTTTACCACATAAAATTATGATGTGTTTTGTAGGTTTGATTCTTAATTATTTGTGATATTTATTGCCTAAAATTAATGATCCCTATTTAGCCTACATAAAAGGGGATAGTCCTAAAATACCAAAGTGGTATCAGAGCCTTGGTTCATTTTTGCATAATTTTTCTTTTGTGGATTAGATGGAAGAAACATCAATCACAAGACTCAAACTCACATCATCAAATTATTCAATATGGAAAATAAAGGTGGAAGATATTTTATATTGTAAAGAACTTTACTTGCTTATTAAAGTGAAAGGGGTGAAGCCCATAGATAAAATTTAAGATGATTGGGATATGCTAAATATAAAAGTGGTTGGGCATGTCCGGCAATGGGTTGATTAGAATGTTTTTCATTATGTTGCTAATAAAATTGATGCATTCAAATTGTGGGAAAAATAGAAAGCTTGTATGAACGCAAATCAGTTGTAAATACGACTTTTCTAATTAAAAGACTTGTTAATATGAAGTACCAATATGGGCAGAAAGTAGCTAAACATTTGAGTAATTTCAAAGAAGATTTAAACCATATATCCAGCATGAAAATCACATTTGCTGATGAAGTGCAAACATTACTTTTGTTGCGTTCTTTACCGGATAGTTAGGAAACTTTGGTTATTTCAATAGGAAACTTTGCTCCCAATGGTATTATTTCAATGGATGGGATGAAAGATGGTACGTTTAATTAAGAAGTAAGACAGAAAGAGCAAGGTACAACCACCAATTCTAAAGCACTGGTTATAGAAAACAGGAGGAGAAATCAACATAGATATTCTTGCAATAATAATGATCGTGACATGTCCAAATAGAATCGTGATAAATCAAGAGAAAGATCAAAGTCTAGAGGTGTCAAATATCATCATTGTAATAAGCTTTGACATATAATTAAAGAATACAGAAAGTTGAAAAAAGAGGAAGAATATAAGAAGAAAAAAAGAAGACACGGAAAAAGCAGCAGTTGTATTTAGGGATGCAATTTGGGTCAGGTAGGTCCGGGTAGGGGTTAACCCTACCCTTACTCTATTTTCGAAAATTTCTACCATACCTTATTTTAAACCATGCCGGTTCTATGCTTACCCTACCCTATTTTCAAAAGCGGGTCTATTTCAGTTCTGATTCCAAATTGATTTAAAAAAATATATATGATCATATTCATTTATTACATATCTATAAAATGGTTGTTGTTAGAAATGATTTGCTAGAGGCAACCCAAAAATCTTTACAAATAGTTTGACTACAATGGAAAAATAATTAGAACTATCTTTATTTGCAAAGTTAAGGTTCATGGAACTGGACAAGAGACACGTTTGAGCAATATAACACAATTAGTATTGTGAAAAAAATCAGCAAAAATCAACACTTTATTAACACAAATAAAAAATAAAACAAAGTGGAGATTCTACTAAGCAAATAATAGAACATATGACACAGTCATTTGTTGAGAATTACTAGTGTCTAAAACACCCTACATATAGAATAACAAGGTGAAACCCAATTGACATTTTGTGAATGTAGTAACATTAGATCTAAATTACTAACTCCAACTGACTAACATTTCAAGTATAATAAGTTTTTAAACCTCCAAAAACATAATGAAGAAAAGAAACTATTATTTTAGCTGTGCAAGCTAGGATGGAAGACAACTGGATTTAGAACTTCAAAACTTATATTAAAATATGCATATGAAAATGAGTAATGTCAAAGAGTTCATTGTTAGCTATTGAGGTCGCAAATAATACAAAACAAAAGAAAAAACTCAATGAATATTATGGCTACAACTCCAATTTATCTCCCATCAATCTGCCATCCACAACATAACCTAGTTTAAACAACTTCATGTGGTTTTTTTTGCGGAAACTACACTTTATGTATGAGATTCAACATGAATGTGAGATTATGAATTATGAACGGATTTAGGAATAGGGCATGTAATAGAAAGAAATAACAACAAGATTCAGAAATCATATTTTCATTGATTGGAGAAAGCACACCAGAGGATGATTTCTCCATTAATCAAACTGACACATAAATACATAAAAATTACAAGCAAGGTTATTAGAATAATAGTCTTAGGGTGTGTTTGTTTGGGGCCAAAATATGTCAACTAAAAATTTTCAACTCATAACTTTTCACTCTCCATAACTACTCCATTTTTTAATTATTTTTTTTATATTTTTCTATACAAACTACCTTACTTTTCAATCACTTCTACACAACTAACCTTTCTATTTTAACTTTATTCTATTTACTTCTTATCATTACCCCTATTATATCACATCATTTTTTATCAATTTGACAATTTCTCCCCCCAAAACTTTTCATCAAAAGTTTTACCTCCAATTAAACACATTATTAGTACATAGCAACAAGAGCACGTGCTTCTATGAGATGGACTCTAATTATTGTTAAGTTAAATTTCCCAGCTATCCTCCTTGCTTTCTGCACTCAAGCTGCATCATAATTAAATAGAGAAATTTCAGTTTGATGATGGTTTCACCATAGCCAATCCTGATTGTGGTAAAAAGTTTATTACCATGAAGGAAAATGCTCGAACTGAGACTTATTATAATAGCAACTGCAGAAGATCTATCCTAGTCAACTTCACATTCTCCGTTGTTCGTTTGACGATCTGGAAAAAGGAAGGCATGCATTACCTCATTTGGGACAACAACATCAATGACAAAAAGAAACCAGCAAAATCAAGCTTTTATAAAAGAACTCATTCATTGTGTAACCCAGTCGATGGCTTGAGCTTCAGCTTCAGCTTCTTCGACTATTTTTAGAGTAGCACCTCCATAATGTAAGAGCATATTTGAAATCAATGGAAAGGCAACTCTGAGGGCCCATCCGAAGTAGATTTGAAACCAAGTAGCACTCTTAGCTAAAATGACTTGGGGTTGGATGTGTGTAAGATAGGGATTTGGTGCTTAAGGAGAGGGGAAGTGTGGAAATGAATAAAAGTGCCAGAGGGGAGAGGGGTGGAGGAGAGAGAAGCACAAAATAAAAGGGGGTAGAGGAAAGACATGCAAAATGGTAGAGGTGTCAGAGGGGAGAGAAGCCGGAGATTCACGTGACAGTTGGCAGCTGTGGGCTACAATAGGGTGACGACAGATGGCTGCCACGGTTTCTGAGTTCAGGGGAACGAAAATTATGAAAAAGGACATTTCAATGGAAGTCGTGAGTCATATGTGAGTTTGCTATGTTATTAGAATAATCAATGTTATAAGATATATGATACAATATTATATATTATATAGTTTATATGTAATCTAGGTCGGTTCTGGGTATCCGACCTCTAAAACTGATCCTACCTGAATTTCAATGGGTATTTTATATCCGGAACCGAACCAACCCTATAGGTATATATATGGAAACAGAACCTACCTGATTTGGGATACCCAGCGGGTTAACTCGCGGCTACCCGAACCAAGTTGCACCCTTAGTTATATTCAAAGATGATGTTGTCATAACCTGTGATGTTGATTGATTTGCTAATGATGTGTTCGCATGGATAATTGATTCTGCAACTTTTTTACATGTTACACTGTGCAAAGAGTTCTTCCCATCTTACACTAGCGAAGATTTTGGCTATGTAAGGATCGAAAATGATGGCGAATGCAAGATCCAAGGTATTGGTAATGTTTAGGTAGAGACATGCAAGAGATGAAAACTAGTGTGGAAGGTTGTCATGCATATTCTAGAACTTTGGTTCAATTTAATCTTTGCAGGATAGTTAGACAATAATGGATACTATAATCATTTTGGTGGTAATAAATGAAAATTGACGAAAGGCTCTCTTATCTTAGCTAAGGGAAAGAAGATGGATACTCTCTACAAAACTTATATGAAGATCGCTAAGGGAGAAATGAATGCAATTGACCATGAATCCTCCTCAAAGCTATGACACAAGCGACTTGGGCACATGAGCAAAAAAGATTTGAACATTTTTACTAAAAAGCAACTTTTGCCTAAAATTTGTTCATTAAAACCATGCACTGATTGTTTAGTTGGTAAACAACATAGAGTTGCATTTCATAAATCCCCTCAACATAGAAGACATGATTTACTTGATTTAGTGCATATCGACGTGTGTTTTATGGGCGATAGAACTCTTGGTGGTGCTTTATATTTCGTTACTTTCATTAACGATCACTCTAGGAAAGCATGAGCCTATGCAATAAAAGCCAAAGACAAAGTTTTAAGCATCTTTAAGCACTTCCATGCTAGCGTTGAAATAGAAATGGAAAAGAAATTAAAATGTGTTCATGTTAATAATTGTGGTGAATACAGATGACCATTTGAAAGACACTGTAGTGAACGTGGTATCAGACTTGAGAAGATAGCTCCCAAGACGCCTCAACATAATTGTGTAGCAGAGAGAATGAACAAAAGTATTTGTGAGAGGTCAGGTATATGCTCTCTTATGCAAAATTACCAAAATCTTTATGAGGTGAGGCAATGAGGATTGTAGTTGATTTGATTAATCTCTCCTTCGACTACTTTGGATGGTGAAATTTCAAAAAAGGCATGGAGAGAAAAAGATATTTCTTATGAGCAGTTATGAGTATTTGGTTGCAGGACATTTGTTAACATTCCCATGGATGAAAGATCTAGGCTGGATAGTAAAACTAAGCAGTGTATCTTCCTTGGCTACACGCACGAAGAATTTGATTATAGATTAGGAGATCTTGTTGACAAAAAGATTATCAGAAGTAGAGATGTAATTTTTGTTGAAGATCAAACAATTGTAGACTTTAAGAAGATTGAATTGTCAAAGTCTCTAACAAAAGGCCCTATTGATTTGAGTCTCTCCGCCTATTGTACATACAAAAAATGTGGAAGATGTACCAAATGGCACACTAGAGCAACCGTTTGAGCAAGTTGGACAGCCACTAGTTGCGACTCGATTGAGAAGGTCTACAAGACAATGTTGGCTATCAGAAAGGTATCCTCCTCATGAATATGTGATTCTTACTGATGAAGGTGAACCTCAAAGTTATCAAGAGGCAGTGTCCCATGAATGCAATGAAGAATGGATGGATGCCATGTAACAAAAGATAAATTCCTTCATTCCTTACATGAAAACCATACTTACGAGCTAGTAAAGTTATTTGCGGGCAAGAGAGCACTCAAGAACAAGTGAGTTCTTGGATTGAAAGTAGATAAAGATAGCTCACTGCTGAGATACAAGGCAAGACTAGTTGTGAAGGGATTTGGACAGACAAAAGGTGTTGACTTTCATGAAATATTCTCACTGGTGGTAAAGATAAATTTAGTCAGAGTCGTTTTAAGCCTGACGGCTAACATGGATCTAGAGATTGAGCAGCTTGATGTAAATATTACGTTTCTTCATAGCGATTTGGAGAAAGAGGTTTATATGGATCAACTTGAAGGTTACAAAGCCAAAGATAAGGAGCATTTGATGTACAAATTAACAAAAAACCTATATGGACTTAAGTAGGCACCAAGACAATGGTACATAAAATTTCAGTTCTTTAAGAGACAACGCAGGTGTAGTAAAACTACATCTGATCTCTATGTATTTCTTAAAAAATTATCTACTGACAATTTTATTATTCTCTCGCTATATATGGATGGCATGTTGATTGTTGGTCATGATACTAGCAAAGTTCAAAGATTAAAATTGCAGTTAAGCGAATATTTTGCTATGAAGGATTTGGGATCGGTTAACAAAATCCTTTGCATGAAAATTATTAATAATAGGAAGAACAGAAAACTTTGCTGCCTCAAGAAAGGTATATTGAAAAGTGTTAGAAAAGTTCAACACGGACAAGGTGAAACTTTATTATTGTACTTGCAAGTCATTTTAAGTTAGGTTCTCAGTAATGTCCTACAAGTGAAGAAGCGAAAAAAGATATGAAAATAATTCCTTATTCATTTGTTATCGGTAATTTGATGTATGACTTGGTGTTTACAATGCGAGACATTACCTTCGCAGTGAGTGTAGTGAGTCGGTTTCTTTCAAATCTAGAAAAAAAACATTAGAAAGCAGTGAAGTGGATTCTCAAATATTTCAAAGGTACCTCCAAAGCTTATTTATATTTTAGTTCTGATAAACTTGTGCTTAAAGCTTGCACAGATGCAAGTTGGGCTGGTGTCGTAGATGCTAGAAAGTTCACTTTATGTTACTTGGTAACATTTGTAGGGAGAGCAGTGTCATGACAATCTATGTTGCAGAAGTGTGTTGTACTATCTCTACTGAGGCAAAGTATATTTCTATAATGAGAGCAAGCAAAGAGCTTCTATGATGAATTTTTTTCAAAGAATTGGGAATGAATAAAAAAAAGTATACTTTGTATTGTGACAATCAGAGTGCTATCCATTTCAGCAAAAAATCCTACTTTATATTCAAGATCTAAGCATATTCAGGTGCGTTTTTATTGGACCATGATGTATCAAAGATGAGGTTGTGCAACTTGAGAAAATTCACAAAGATGACAACGGATCAGATATGATGACTAAAATAGTGACTAGCGAAAAGTTAATGATATGTAAAGCAGGCTTGCTAAAGCCCTCTTCGTAGTCGAAAGAGGGAGATTTGTTGGGCGGTTTCCTCGCACGTGAAGGAAATCACATGGTCCAAGTGGGGGCCACACAAGTTGCTTTTTTTAGTTCATTGCGATCAACAGAGTTGGTTTCAGTGTTTTTGGTTCAACGCTCTTCTCTCACCAACATGTTTTTGTTTTAGCTTTTCTTTTTGAGGGTTTGTGGTGTTAGGCACAAGGAGAAAGATCTGTCGATTAAATATGCGAGATCTATCCTTTGCTATTTTCTTTATTGAAATACATTCTTGTGGTGATGATAAAATCCTCTACTCTTTACCAGGGAAGACACAGTAGATAATTCCATTATTTATAGTGGAAGTTTTGCCTGGAATGAATCTTGTGGTTTTTTCCTTTTACCCAAGAGGGATTTTCCATGCAAAATTGTGGTGTGTTTTTGCGAATTTGATTCTTAATTCTTTGTGATATTTATTGTCTGAAATTAGCTATCCCTCTTTACTCTACACAAAAGGAGATAGTCCTAAAATGCCCACAAGGGTGAAAATTGAAAATAAAGTATATAAATATATTGGTATGAAAAGATAAAGAGAATATGATTAAAAGCATAAGTAATAAGAAAGGAAAGAGTATGACTATAGGATAGTTAGTTTTTCGAATTAGATACAATTTGAAATTATCATTATTTATTCAACAACTAGATTAAGGATTAATTTTTTATTTTTAAGTTTATATTTTAGTGAAATCAAGTAATCTTAGAAATAGTTGCCAACAACTAGACAATCCATCTCTGAGACAAGGAATTACAATTTAGGGTGTGTTTGGCAATTTGCAAAAGTTGTCTGTGTTAAAACTTTTCGATATAAGACTTTTCATTCTATATAAGTACCCTCTTTTTTAATAATTTTTTCACATCTTTCTATACAACAATCATACTTTCAATCATTTCTATACAACTACCAATACAGCTAACCTATTTATTTTAAATTTATTCATTTTACTCATCATCATTACTCCAATTATATCACATCATTTTCTACTAATTTAACAACTTTTACATAAAAAATTTGTATCAAAAGTTTTACAACTTCCTAAACACACCCCTAGTGAAATGTAATATAAAAAACAATTGTCAATACTCAATAATCTGGACAATCCATCTCTGAGAGAGGGTACTGATGTGTATATACGTATATATTTTATTGAAAGAAGATTTTCAGACTATTATAAATAAAAATATACTCCATCTGATTCGTATAAATTGTTTGCAGTCCTTCCCCTCGAGTGACAAAGGCATCATGGTTTTGATATTTTAGCTTTCCCTCACAAAGAATTACATGACCTGGGAGCTTTATTGTATAAATTAGTTGTGGACTATGGACAAAAGATGACAAATATGAATTACATATTCTAAACATTTCATGAATATCATAACAAATACAATTAACACATTTATGGCTCCTATGAAATAAATAAAACAGTAATAGATAAGTAATAATTTAGAAATAAAAACTGTCATTAATACATTCATTATTCCAAAAATATTGAAATTTATTTATGAGCATTTAAATTCTAAACATAATTGAAAATATTTACCGCAGAGGGACAGCAAATGTGCGCAGACAAAACAAATTTTTAAGCAGTGCAGTGAGAATTGGAACGTTTGTCGACCAATCACAAAATGCTGTAGCGTTTTCAATACCAATTAACTTTGAATATCTGTTTCAATTTTTAATACAAACTCTAATTTCTTAATTCATAAAAATTATATTTTCCTCATCATTACCTATGTTTAAATATTTCGATAGGTGACTTGACATGTACCATAACAACCTCAAAAACAACCCTCCTAGTTAACCAAGGCATAGCCCAATGGCATGACATGCGTGATGCATGTGTTGATCCCAAATTCGAGTGCCGGTAGTAGTGTAGTGTTCATTGTGATCTAATGTAATTAAAAAACCTATTAATCCAAATTTTCCATCGAAATCTAATACCATAGATTGGTCTTGGATCCCAGGAGACGAGAAATTTGTTTCTCTAAATCTTTTATGTCAGGGGTGATCCAAGCAAGTTGTTCTTCATAATATTGATGAACAATTTTTGACAAATGAATTTTCAAGATTTGATAAATACTATGCTTCTTGTTTTCTCAACACATAAAATTGCTTTCTATAATGAGTAAGCCAAATCTTATTGTAAGAAAAGAATTTGCATGATGAAAACACAATATATATATTAAAACAGAAATTTCTTACATAGAGAGGTTGTTGGCGAGCTTTTGACAACTCTGTTGAACCTCAAGACTATTTGCAGTCAAACACTAGACTAGGCTCTGAGATCTCTAATTTTCTCGATGTCCCTACAACTGAACTTACAACTCTATATATAGAAGGGAAAAGATAACTATAGATTTAAAAGCATTTCAAGTCCGCGGAATTCAGAAGGTTCGCCGAAAGCAAGAAAATGTGTTATTTAGTGAGTGGAGTCGTACAACATCTGCTTTAACAAAGGCGCTGACAGCTTTATAAGATGATAAGGTTCTCAACTTTAACTTTACTTTTATGAAATCTTTAGCTTTAAGTCTTGTCAAGGAGAAAGAGAGACAGAAGCAACATCCATATCGTCATCATCTTCCAGCTGGCTATCGAAAAGAAATTCGAACTTCTTTTGCTTTTGCTCATTGCCAGAGAGATTAGAAAATTTTCTTTTGACCATAAGGAGAGCATTCTTGAATGCGTCTTTGGTTTCTTCAGATGTCTTCAAATCTTGCAGAGTAGTGAATTGACGTGGAGAACCACATAGACCTTTTGCAAGCTGCGAGGCTCTTTTTTCAGCTTTCTTCTTTTTCCAACTCTTCGAATGAAGAATATAATCAAGATCAAATTTAGGACACCATTTTAAATGAGAAGTATAAGCAATATAAGAGGTGGTGTTTGAATCAATATAGAATGAGAAATCCCATCGAACAATCCATGAGATTGATTCTTGGATTATGAAGTTGTTCAATTTATAAGAGTTTGATACATCAAAGGATATATGAGAGAAGGTCTTCTGGGAGAATAGATTTTTCAAATCCCCATAAATCCCAAAATTTTCGAAAAACCAAATAGGGATTTCTTGAGCTGGATTTATAAGATTAAATCGAATTCACCAAAAGTGAGAAAAATAAATATTGTCTTAAAAATACTTTTTTCCACGCATCTTAATAGTCCCAAAAATTATACTTATGATAGGTATAAAAAGGACTTTCTATATTAGGGAAAGGGATATAAGTATTTGGATTACTGACTTGTCAGTTATCCAATGATAAAATCCTTTGAATAAATACTTTTGAATATATAATCATGTCACTGTTTTTTTTATATGTTTAAGGGTTATAGAGTTGGTATGCAATAAAATTCTCTCATAGAACTCTACATACTTTGTTGGAGCAGAGGGGATGAACCACTCGAATTTAGGAAGATACTTCTTATATATTTGTCGGGCAGTTTCTCTTACTGTTTTATTTTCTCTATCACTAGAAGAAAAGAGATATACATCTGGAAGGGCTTTCTTGAAGAGCTCAAAGTCTGATATCTCAAGATATATAAAAAGTTGGTCATTATACTTCTCAAAATTATAATTTTAGGAGAGGATTTTTCAGCTGGAGCGGAGCTAGAGGAAACCATTACTTCTTTCTCTGCAAAAATTCTCGAGAC
The DNA here is from genome assembly GCA_035584095.1 of Annona squamosa. Taxonomy (NCBI): domain Eukaryota; kingdom Viridiplantae; phylum Streptophyta; class Magnoliopsida; order Magnoliales; family Annonaceae; genus Annona; species Annona squamosa. The sequence goes on along the minus strand of JAXCLR010010108.1, from coordinate 23,834 downwards.
AGAAAGTCAGGAAGAGAATTATTTTTGCCATTAATATACTCAATCTCAAAATCAAATTGGGCTAAAGTGGCTTGCCATCTAGCAAATATATGTTTTGATACTTTATTTTTAACATCCGTTTCTATAATATGCTTTGCTGCTTTACAATAAACTCTTAAGAGAAATGGTTTATTTATAATATCACTCCGAAATTTAGAAATACATAAAACTATTGCTAGCATTTCTTTCTTTATAGTGGGATACTTTTTCCTGATCTCATTCCAAAGGCCAGAGGTGAAACATACTAATTGTTCTTTATTATCTGGGGTTTTTTGTTTTAGAATCCCTCCATATCCTTCATCTGAGGCATCAGTTTCAACAATTTTAAATAGATCAGGATCTGCAAGATGAAAACATGGAAGATACTCTACCTTTTGTTTTATATTTTGGATTTTTTGAGTGTGTTCTTGAGTCCATGGTGGAGGATTTTTTCTTAATCTTTGTAATAAGATTGCTCTATCAAAGGCCAATTTCTCATAGAATTCTGAAACATAATTCAGGCATCCGAGAAATCTTTGCGACTGGGTTTTATCTTTTTTATCTTGGAATTTTTCAGCAAAAATTATAACTCTATTTATAGGCTGAATTGTTTTATTTTTTATAGAGAATCCTAAAAAAGTTATTTCTGTCTGGAATAATTTTAATTTTCTTCTGATAAAATTAATCTATTTTGATGAATAATAATTTTAAATATTTTTTAATGCCGCCAATGTTGTTGTATAGAGTCGAAAAATATTAGGACATCATCTATATAAACATTAAGGAATTCACTATATTTATAAAAGTTACCATTCATTATATTTTGAAATTCTGATGGTGCGTTTTTTAAACCAAATGGTATTACATTCATATTGCCCAAATGGAACATTAAACGCAGTTTTATACTTATCTTCTTCAACAATTTGGATTTTCCAATATTCAGATTTTAAATCAAATTTTAAAAATAGTTTTTCTTTTATAATTCTGTTTAATAGATCTTTTTTATTAGATAATGGATATCGTATCCATTTTAAAACTTTATTAAGGGGTTTATAATTTATGATTAATCGTGGAGTCCCTCTTTCGATTTCTGCAGCATTATTAACATAGAAGGCTGAGCAGCTCCACAGAAATTTACTCGGTCTAATTAATTTTTTATCTAATAAGTTTTTTATTTATTTTTTACAAAATTCTAATAAGTCTGAATTCATTTGTATAGGTCTTGCTTTAGTCGGGATTTTATCTTCATTGAATCCTTCTATATATGGAAGTTTTATTATATGTTGTTTCCTATTCCAAAAGGCATTAGAAAACTCAGAACACACTTCTTTAGCTAATTTCACTTGAAATTCTTCTATAGGCTTATTTAGAGGACCTTAAATTTCTTTTTCAATATACTTTATAGAATTTTGATCTTGAAGGTGACAAAGGAAATTCCTTTTGTAATTCAGCATGTCTTTTAATTCTGCTAATAAGGATGCTTCAGGAGGATTTATAAAAGCAAATAAAGTTTATTTGGTTTGTATACCTTCATCGGTTACTGAGAATGATTTTAAGAGTTGTAGGAAGGGTGTTCCTAGAATAATTTTTTGTTGCATATTTTTAATTAATATAAATGAGATTTGTAAACATAATTTTTTATTATGGATATGAGCTGAAGACAATTTATATTTAACAATCATATCCGTTCCATCAGCAGTAGCTATAGACGAATTTGTTGTTTCAAAATATTTTGGTGGTATAATTCCTTTGTTTATACAATTGAGATCAGCTCAAGAGTTGACAAGAGCTATAAGATTAATAGAGAGATCTTCTGGAAAATCAGAAATTTTTAATGTTATTTTAATATACCATTTTTGGGATATAATTTTTTGAGCTTGATTGCATAAGGTATGTATTGAGGATTCAGCTTTATCATCTTTTATTATTTGTTGAAAATGTTGCTCAAAATCCTTTTGATCATTTTCCTCTTGTTCAAGATTTATAGATAATTCTTTTAATTCTAAGATTTGAATTGTATTTTTAATTCAGAAATTTCTTTTTTCATTTATTTAATTTCTTAAGATAACTCAAATGTTGAATTTGGCTTTGAAACATTTTTTAAATATCTTCTTTGATTCTTTATAAGATTCATCATAGATGAAGATCCTGGAAGTGTTAAGGGTTCAGGGGTATTTGATATACGTAAAAATTTGTTTAACAATTCAGCTCTTTGTTGAGGGTCTTCAACTTGATTGATTGTATCTAGCAAGGCCTGATTTGAACTGTTCATCATATTTAAAGAATAATAACTTGAGTTTGAAGAGGTTTGATAATCTTTTATGTTAGAAGAGCATTGACAATGACGTTTTGTTTTGGACTCGGAATTTTCTTTTTTATACATTTGATTTATTTGAAATTCTTCTTCACTGTCAGAGGATTCTGATTGTTCTGAATTTGTTTCACTCTCTGATGTTACCACTAGCTTTCCTAGTTTTTTGGTTATTTCTTCTAAACTTATATCTTTATTTGCTAATAATTCTTTAAATTGTCTTTTATAACATTTAGAAGCAGAATGTGCCTTTTTGCCACATTTATAATATTTTATTTCTTTAATATTTCTTTTGTTTGAAGGATTTTGCTTATATCTTTTATATTTCTTTTTAGAATAATATTTATTAAGTGGTTTTTCTTTTGGTTTATCGTTGTATCTTTTAACTTTTATATATTAGATCCTTTTAATATAGTTTTCTGAACATGGGTTTGTTCTATTCCATAATGAGAGCAAAAGATTGATAAATTTTGGGATTTTAAAAACTTCATCTCTTCCATACATTTCTGTTGACATAATTCTATACCTACTTGTTTGATTTTTGTGAATAATGTTCGCCATGTATAATTGTGATGGTCCAATCTTCTTTCATTTTATTGTTTAATTAAGGTTTTTACTTTTGTTTCAACTACCGAGGGTAACCCTTAAAGAAATTTTTCTTTATATACTGGTTTATTTCCATCTTCTAATATTTGTACATCAATTAAAAATACATCTTTATACCATCTAAATTTTGTCATTTTCTTACATTTGAGTTTTAATGATGTTTCTCTTATAACAGATTGGTAATCTTCAATAGTTCTTAAGAATTAATATAAGATAGTGCTAACGAGAGTATTAACTGGGTTTGGGTCATTGATTATATTCATATGTTCTTCGTGTGTTAGTTGGATATCCCACCACGCTTTTAGCTGTCCGGTGAAACCCCAAGCTATACACATTGCAACTTCTCTTTGTGATATTTTTTTAAGACATTGTAACATGGTAGAATACATAATCATACTATTTGTGATGTTCCAAATATAATATTCCGATGCTCCATCTATACTCCATTCATGCATAGAATTCATATTAAAACAATTTTGTGTTATTGGCCTGTCCTCTTCAAATTGTTGATCTATTGGTGAAGGCCTATGATAATAATTTATTCCCTTAGTTAATTTATTAAGGTGCGCTGGCAAATTTTCTGTTATAGTTTGGACATAATTTTTAATTGATTAATCTTTTTCTTAATGTCTCCAGAACTAGAAGGAGGTTGAGACATCATTGGAGACAGATCATCCTTTTCATCATCCAAAAATAAGTCCTTAAAAGCTACTTCTAAGGGTTTTTTATAGAATGATAAGCTTATTTGTTTTTCTTCTTTCCTCGCTTGTAATTGTTTGTCAATACTTATTAATTTATAGTTTGTAAAGTTGTTTTGTTCTATGATTTGAGATAAATCTTTTAGATAAACAGGTGTGTCTTTATAGCTTGATTTTTTGTAGGGTTGTTGAATGACTAAGCCATCGAGATCCTTAAGAGGACGATTGTTTTTCTTTTCTGGTTAGATCTCATCTTCTAAAGATGTACTTATCTTTTCATCTGTTTTTAACATATTTATTGATTTTTTAACTTGATTATCATACCAGTCAAAGAAATATGTATTTGATTTTATTTGTTTACAATAATTAACTCATTCTCTATAATTTTTCTTTACTCTTGTCCCTTATAGGTTTTTGAAATCCATGCTCTTTTTTGTTTATTATAATCTGCTTTATATTTTTTTAACAAGTTTTCATGATCGAATTTAAAAGTGATTTCATTTATTTGAAATCTGACTCTAATGGTTCTAGTTCAGGTTTAGTTATGTTCTGATCAAAGTGCAAAGGGAACCTTTCAGAGGTAGAAGACATAGATTTTCTATTTGGAATTATAATGATTGGTTTAGGTGTTATTGGTTTGGATATATAAATAGACTGTCTTTAGGGTATTGGTTCAAAATGTAATGTTATATTGTCAGAATTTTTTATTATAGATTCAATTTTTTTCGGATTGTTCTAGAATTTTGTGATCAATTTCTTTTTTAATTTTTCAATTTTGTATAGATCATTTAATATTTTCATATGTACCTTTGGACATATTCTGAATTTCATCTAGTCCTATTGAGTGAATTTCAGTATCTTGGCTTGAAGAAGAAGATGCTGAAAACATTCTTCTAAGAGAACTCATTTTCTCACAGTCAACGACTTAAAGGCAATAGATGACAAATATGAATTACATATTCTAAATATTTCATGAATATCATAACAAATAGAATTAACACATTTATGACTCCTATGAAATAAATAAAACAGTAATAGATAAGTAATAATTTAGAAATAAAAACTGTCATTAATACATTCATTGTTCCAAACGTATTGAAATTTATTTATGAGCATTTAAATTCTAAACATAGTTGAAAATATTTATCGCAAAGGGACAACAAATGTGCACAAACAAAACAAATTTTTGACAAGTGCAGTGAGAATTGGAACGTTCGTTGACCAATCACAAAATGCAGTAGCATTTTCAATACCAATTAACTTTGAATATCTGTTTCAATTCTTAATACAAACTCTAATTTCTTAATTCATAAAAATTCTATTTTCCTCATCATTACCTATGTTTAAATATTTCGATAGGTGACTTAACACGTACCACAACAACCTCAAAAACAACCCTACTAGTTAACCAAGGCATAGCCCAATGGTATGACATGCGTGATGCATGTGTTGATCCCAAATTCGAGTGCCGTGATCCAATATAATTAAAAAAAACCTACTAATGCAAATTCTCCATCGAAATCTAATTCCATTGAATGGTCTTGGATAATAGAAGGCTAGGAGAGTAATTTCTTATAGACATTTGCGTGGAATGGCTTATACAAATGATTATATCTTCCAAACCATATAAAGTATAAATTAGTATGCATGCATTTTTATGCTAAAAACCACATTCATTGGAAACTTATATGTATCTGTATTTACCATCATGTGAGGGTAAATATGAAATTTTTAAAATTTGAAAAATAAATACATAAGAAGTATAACTTTTCAAAATATTTGATTCTGAACTTCATAATTAAGTATGTCTAGATGACTATTAATATTATAAACAATTAGATATTAAAGAAGTGGAAAACTAACCAATTGTACAAATCATTCCATGAAAACAATTATTCCTCATTATTTTATCAAAATCATAGAAAATTAAATTTGAAATGAGGAAAAAATCATTCCAATATATAATGAGTGAGATATTGCAATTTTAGTGAAGATTGGGCTAGATTTCAAACTTCTACCAAATTACAGTTGTATTAACTTTGAAAAATTACCATAAATCACAGAACGAACTAGAAAACTCATACTATGTCAGTGAAAAGATTTTGATGTCAAGAATCTTAGAAAGAAAAAAGCTCAATACAATACCACAAAATTAAGTATATGGAAATCAGTGAACCTCTATATGAAAAAAGATGAAAAACGGACGGTATTGTATTTCAAAATTTTGCATCATTCTAGGAGTGGAATTAAATGATGAAATATATTAAATAAAAAACTATGAAATACATTTCCTAATGCAAGGTGTATAATGAAGAAGCTAATGTTATAAAATTTGGACCAAATTGCATGACAAAATTGTCTAAAAAAATGAAAAGTTTATTTATTATATAAGATTCCAGAAATGGATTTTATATATCAATTAGATTTGTTCAGCAATGTGTGGGCTCCCCAAACTAGAGACATTGATCACTAATTGAACAGACTACTATGGAGAATGGTTATATGCAGATGACATGGACAAGGCCTGCATGGTTAAGTGGCCACACAAGAAATAGCGTTGCATGGCTAGGTGGCGACACAAAGAGAAAATGTGTTGCTTGGCTAGGTGGCATGATCAAATGCTTTGTAATAAAACTAAGGCCACGACATTAGCGCTCCAAAATAACTGCTGGATGGGTAATTAATCGTTGGGTAATTAATCATCTCTACCTTTCTTGTTAACCCCAACTACAATATTCACTTTGCAAAGACAAAAAGGTGATTGTTAAGAGAAAGGAGGAAAGGAAACAAAAGAAGAATAATCAGTAAAAGGCGTAATCTTAGGTGAACCTAAAAAGGTAATCCTCTAATCGTCTACCATATTATTTTGTAAAGATTAGGATTATGATCCTTTGTGAATAATTTGCAAATTTTATGAATTACAAACTGTTGATATCAAGACAAAGTTAGCTACTAAGTTTGAAAAGAAAAAAACCAATCTATCTCATTCTTAAAGAATCTAAATCTTGAATAAACACTATAGAAAATTATGATGGAGGATCCGTTTGAAAGCTCCGTGTATGTATTATTAAATCTAGATCTTTTTTTTTTTTGAGAAAACATTAGATCCATTTGAAAGCTTGGTGTATTTACTATTAAACCTAGATCTTTATTTCAAGAGGGATGGGCCAAAATCAACAAAAAACGGACCTTGATTAACTTACACAAAACTATTGTTTACTTGTTCACTTCTAGAAATTGCTACTAATAATCAACAAATATAATATATACATACAAGATGAACCCAAAATTATTGCCAATGAAACCTTCTCATAATAATATATGCTTATATGTACTTATATTGGAAATTTATATTGTAAGTGAAAGTAACAAAATTGCAAATAATGCTCATGGATATAACAATAAAGCATAGCGGGCTTCAAGAGAGAATGTTAAGTTGATGCTCCAACTGACCCACCCAATGCTATATTAATATAACACATTTAAAATACTAATGTCTTTAAATGAAACTTATTTAAAATAATATATTCACATAGTCTATCATCGTCATCAACACCATCATGATAAGTCATTTCCAATCGCCTTCAACTTGAATAAACTTAACTATCTTAACTAGTGTCATTTCAAGCCTCCATTTAACATAGCGAAATCGCTTTAGTTTGCTTTCTCTCATTTTATCACCTATTAGCTTATTTTATTACTTATTTACTTTTTTGTTATACTGATTTTATGTATATATTGTTTTTTAACTGTCTAACATTTTGTCCAATATTTTGCCCCATAAAGCATATTTAATTTAATCAGAATTCTATAAAATTTTCATTTTAATTTAATTTGGACTTGATGGTCGCATTACATTCCTGAAGCACTTTGTTATTTCTTCATCTTATTTAGATCTTTTTATGATATCTTTCTCAATTTTTTCATTCTCTTGGACAATCGAACTTAAATGTTAGAAGTGATTAGTTTTTTATACTTCTTAATCTGAAATATTAATTAGTTCCTCATCTAGGTTTTCACTTTTATTAAAGTTATATTACATATATTCAATTTTCATGCATATATCTTAATATATATTAATTTATACTCATATGCCAAATTTATTTTAGCAAAAATAAACTGTAAATGATTATAATAGTTAAATAATTATTAGAATTTTTAAATCTATAGATAATTACAAGATTGAATACTAACATTTTGTCTAGCGATCTAATGCAAACATTTGCATTGAACCATGACCAATTTCTTTTTTTTTTTTTTTGGGTTTTTTGCCCGCTAATATGTTGTCCTAATTATATATTTCCCATTTATAGGGTGTGTTTGGTAATAAGTAAAATTGTATAGTTAAAAATTTTTAATCTAAAACTTTTCACTCTCAACTACCCTATTTTTTAATCTTTTCTTCACATTTTTTTTATACAACTACCCTACTTTTCAATCATTTCTACACAGCTACCAACACAACTACCCTATTTATTTTAACTTTATTTTATTTATTTCTCATCTTTACCCCTATTATATCACATCATTTGATAACTTATACTCTCTAAAATTTTTTATTGAAAGTTTTATCCATTCCCAAACACACTCATAATTTTTATACTTTTTAATATAATCTTTTGAATATTGAAAATGACAATTGAAATTTTTTGATTTTATATATTCAAAAATATTAAAAGTATCATCTCAGAAAAATATTAAAAGTATAAAATTATAAAATTTTATGTGTAGGAAATACATGCTTATATTAGTAGCAAAAAATCTAAAAGAATTGTTTTTTAAAGTGATGGAAACGTTTTCATTGAAGTTTAATGCAAGTGTTTGTATTGGATAGCCGCCATAATATTTTCATATATAAAAGTGAATATATCATTGTTTCGTTGTTACTTGATTTTTTTACACAGTAAACCATTAGCTTTTATATTTGCAATTTTGCATGTCGAGTTTGAATAGTTCAAAAATGAATCTTAGAAGTTTGCTTATTTTGTAAACCAAGCTATGCACATATGCACATTTTTCTGAATTATACACTGGTGTTAACAAGCCACTATTTCTTATCCCAACAAGTTTTATTTTAAGAAACCCTAGTTTATTTATAAGTAAATAACTTAACTATGATAATTTTGTTAAAATTTTCTATTAATAAACCTTTTAACATAATTATTGCTAGGGCTCAACCTACTTGGGCATGGGCTAATATCTTGGCTTGGGCCAACCTCTTTTGAATAATTCTAAGATTGAAACTCAAGTAAGCACAAACAAGGTTGGAGTGGCTGATACCTTGTATTAAGGTCACGAAGAGATAAAAAAGGATTGACACTTAAAGATATACAATCTACTTAAGAGATACCCATGATGTCTTAAATTTACTTAAGCCTTGGTAAGAGAAAGTGGCTACTCCTAAGCTGACTTGACACCAATTATTAATTTAATCACTACCTTAAATGGAACGACTACGGTACCGTTTTTTCACACAACTGATCCCCATTGGACTATCTTTGAAATAGTCATAGAAAGATGCTATGACGTACCTGACGCTCACACACTTACAAAAGACACTATTATCATGTAGCCTTGATTCCGAATGATGCCATTAGTTGTAACAAGGAAATCAAACAAAGATTAGAGCAAGTCCTTGATGACAGAAACCCCTTGTGTTTTATTCTAGATTTTTCTAATATCCATTTCTCTTATTCTCTCTCATCAGGAAGGACTTCTTCCTATTTTTGTTTGATTTCCCTTTTACGGTTAGTGATGTGATACATAATCTTAGGTTAATAATGGTGTTGCATGGAGGTGTGTGGGTGTCAAATATCTCAGGCCATCATGAATATCCCTTAGGTAGACTGTATATCTTCCATTGTTGATCCTCCTTGCTCTTTCTGAGATTTTAATCCAAGGTCCAACCTTATTGGTGCTTTTCATAGCCATTACTAATAGGGGCGGGTCAGGACGGGTCAGGGTGTGTCCAATCTTGAACCTATTTTTCAAAAATCTTATTTGACCCTTATTTTTATTGGGACAAAGTCAGTTCGATCATTACTTTTTTTTACTAGGCATCGGGACAAAATTTGAGTCAGTATCAGGTCAACGGGTTAGGTAAAAACGGCAGGTTAAAGTAAGAAATTTTTAAGAATTGATGAATCTATCAAGTATAAAGACAAATCTATTTTAAATTTAACTATTATATGCTTCAATCTATTACTAATTAGTCAAAGTAAAATATAAATACTTAAATAAAATATGAATATTAGCATTGAATGAGAGTTTTTTTTTATGTGAGAGATAAGAAAACGGGTTAGCGGGTAGGTTCGAGCCGACTAGCTATTCTTTAAAAAATCAAATACCCAACCTGCCATTCTTAAAAAATCTCAAATATTCGACCCACCCGCCTCGATTCCCACCCGTAGTCTGAGCCCTATCAATGGTTATAATAAAAGGTTACCGTATGTAATAGTTCATTAACATTTTTTCAAAGGCAATGAATTCGAGAAATAATAAAAGTATATTTAAGAAAAATAGGTAAACAAATTAAATAGTATTAAAGCCCTTCTAGCTCAGATGGTGCAATGCTAGCTTCTTAACGTTATGGTTATACATTGTTGTTAGATATAATTATTAATTCTTATTTTCTTTCTACCACAATAGCATCTTAAGTCATTAAAACATTAGAACTTTTTTTATTACTAGCATTTTTAAAAAATCATGGTACCCTGAAACATTAAACACATTAGTCTTTAATTTATATTATTTACTTGCTAGAAATAATTAGTATTTTATTTTATAATAATATTGTTATAAGTGATAATATGTTTTGTCTAACCACCAACGTATTCTTCATTACCAATAAAGCAAATTAGCAAACACACTTCTCAACAACTCGATGGAAGTAGAAAAAAGATTCCAACTTACATTGAAGATAAGATATGAGACTTATGAAAATCATTGCCATCAAAATACAAATGCTGATCAAACTACATCTATTCACCACACAATAATAAAGCATCACCTGGTTCAGAATCTACACTGGCTCGACAAGAGTTGCAAAGTCACTGGGATTTGATATAGAAGCCTTCACCAAAGCAGAATAACAGGCTTTCTCATTTATCATTTTTGCTTTATCTTTGCTAGGTTATTCCACTTCATCAATATAAGCTACCTAGAGAGAGAGGGATATCTGTAACATTTAAGTTGAAATCAGTCACTTGCAATATTAAAGCATCCAAACAATACATGCATACATACTACCACATACATGCGTATGTAGATTTTCATGTGTATATATAGCTAATTGGATAGACCTAATGCTAATTGGATAGATGTAATGTCTAATGCAAGTGTATCACCGGACTGTTTGTGAATTTCATATTGCTGGCAAGAGACAACATATCAGAGATAGCATGACGCTATGTTCAACTAGATTCTGGGAGAAGCTTTTGGTAATTACCATCATCCTTAGCCATATCAAGGGAAGGTTGGAGTTCCAATGCTTTGTAGTAGTACATGATTCCTCTGACTACATTAGCAGAGTAGGAAAGATGACAAAGAATCAAATTAAAGACAAGCGACAATCTGTTAACAGTAGAAGCAATCTTCAAATGTGATGTTTAGTCAATTGGCGAGTGTCATACCAGTCCTGATCAAAGTCTTCCCCCTATATGAAGCCCAAAGACGGAGTTCATCTTCAAGTTCCACATTTCCTCCGATTTCTTCTTCGATTTTATGTCCCCTTCACCCAAGAAAATTATTTCATTCATTTGTTCATGCTGGAATAGAAGTGTTTATAAAGTGTAATTCAAACAGTTATGCCCTTTTATTAGGAGAAAATAGTGTAGTGCATGCATGTGTGTTCTTTCAAAAAATAAAAATAAGTGAAAAAAATAAAAGAAAATAAACCTGAGTAGATTTTCTGCAAGTAGAAAAGAATAGAAACACCATCTTCATTTGGTTTTAGGTCTTTGAGAGAGAAAAGAACCTCCTCCATAGTAGGAAGTCAAAACACGGACATAAGATGAACATAGACGGTATCGATATTTTATCTTGTACGACCGGTCGGTTGAATGTGAAGGCTACGACCAGTGCTCGTAGCCATTGGTGGGAGCAGGTTGAACGCGAACTGTTGGATCGAATGGGTGAAAGGCTGCACCCGTTCAGGCACATTAAATGACGGGGGAAACAGCCCAGCCCCCTGTCAGTGGAAAATTTTTTCTAAAGACCCTCCCACTAGCTTTCTCTCTCTCTCCCCGCTTTCTCTTCCCTCTCTCATCTCCCGCCGCCCTCTCTCGTCTCCCGGTCGATCTCCTCCCTCACCTTCGATAGCAGCATCCTCCACCCTGGTAGCGGCACCATCCACTTGGCAGGTAAATGCTCCCTCTCCCTATCTTGATATCCCTCCCCTGCTCCCAATTTCCCTCCCTCCCGTCCCCTCCATCTCTCCCTCATTCTTCCTCCTGCACGCTCCTCTTCCAAAAAATTCCTTTCTTTCCAAAACCTAAATCACGGCAAATCGACTCTCCATTTTTCCCTTATCGATCTCAAGGCTTCATGCAATAGGACTCTGGCTGGTTTCTCCACTTGCAATATTCAATCAATGTCTTCTTTTCCGTTAGCCAACAACACCTACATCATTATTGGTTGCTTTCCAACTTCCACCATTTTTTATTGCAGCTTGCTACTACTTGTCGGCTTTTGCCATTTTTAGTTTTGTTGCTATTGTAACATCAATTTCTGCCATTCCTAGCTACTTTGCTTTATTATTGCCATTGCCGATGTAGTTGCTACTATTTGCTACTTTGCCACTACCATTTCTTCATAGCAGTTCTTCGACTCATGTCCTTTGAAATGCCTCCCTCCTGCCCCTCCCTCTCTTCCTCAATCTCCCTTGTTTATCAGGTTGAATGGTTGAGTTTGTCTAAGACGGAATTTCAAGATCAATTACCAGCTTCATTGGGTAATCTCAAACAACTACGGCCATTAGGTGCTTTCCTTCCTCCAGTATAGATGAGCCTTGGATATTAATAAAAAGATTTGATTTGGCTTCCAACAATCTTAGTTGAACAATTCCATGGCTATTATTCTAGCTTCCATCATTAGCAGAGTTGTATCTGGAGAACAACTAGCTCAATGCATTTGCAGCTAGGATTTGGAATGTGTCATTTTTATCATTGGAGACCCTTTCTTTGCGGAATAATAATTTGCAAGGATCTCTTCCAAAGTTCATCTTTTAATTCAATCGCCTTTGTGAGCTCGATCTTTCATCCAATAATTTTATCCTTGGATCTAAGCTTATTCTAACAACTTAAGCTCTCTCGGACAATAGATCAAGTCCTTGCTATCGTCCTGTTCAAAAAGTTGTACAACCTTCTCAAAGCTCCTACACTTTGCGTACATAACTATTAAACTAATAACCACCTTCGGATTTGACAAATGAGAGTGCTTAAGATTTTCATGAATGATAGCTTCAACCATATATAGAACACCAATCTGTGAGCAAGTTGATATGCCACGTTCGGATTTGACAAATGAGAGTGCTCAAGATTTTCACGAACGATAGCTTCGACCATAGAACACCAATCTGTGAGCAAGTTGAGGTGATAGCCAAAATAAAAGTCTCATCCCGCTTGATGCACATTTTCTTGAACTCCTTAGAAAGCTCCAAAGCACAATTAGGTTGCCCATTTTTGGCGCAACCAGAAATCATGGTGGACCAAGTCACAAGTCTCTTCTCAAGGATCTAATCAAGAAAACACCTAGCAAGTTCAAAGTCCCCTTATTCTAATATAAGCATCTAAAATCATCGTCCATGATATAACAATCCTCATAGGCATTCTATTAAATAAATCTCTTGCCAAAGTTAACTCCCCCACTTCGCACAAAGAAAATGTGAGAAACTTGCTATGGGTGTTTACAACCCCATATTTCTTTTATAATATATATAGTAGATTGACTTATTGAAATTTGGAAGCTTGCAATTGCCTGATTTAATCATTTGAGGTAGGTTCATCCACTCCCTACAAGTAGTTCTCATTTGAGAGAATTTATTTTGTTACTAAAATATGTTGTTCTGTCTGGATTGAGAGAATTTATTTTGTTACTAAAATATGTTGTTCTGTCTGGATTTAGAGAATTTATTTTGTTACTAAAATATGTTGTTCTGTCTCAACCGAGAGAATTTATTTCGTTACTAAAATACGTTGCTTTGACATGCTTATATCCATTTTCATATTGTTATTGTTAACTTATTGTCAATCAATTTTTGGGACTTGCATAGCATATTAAACATGTATACTTACATCAGTCTTGCTTTAGTTATTATGGAAATTATATACCGTAATCTTATCTGATAGTATTCTAAAATTTGAACTCTAGTCTCCTTAGCTATGGCTAGCTAAGCTTTAAGACAATTGATCTACCTGCAGTTGTACTGAGGAACAGTTTAGACTGTGAAGATAACTGCATGCCTAAAAGAGGTCAGGAATCCAATGGTCTTATAATTTTCTATGCTGTATTGGTATTTGTATTTTACGAAAATATTTGTTGAGGCTCACAAGTTATTATGGGAATTATACACTGTAATCTTATTTGGCAGTATACTTATATCCAATTTGGACTCTAGTCTCATTGGCTATGGCTAGTTAAGCTTTAAGATAACTAATTTACCTGCAGCTCTACTGAGGAACAGTCTAGACTGTGAAGATAACTGCATGCTTGAAAGAGGTCGGGAATCCAATGGTTTTATAATTTTCTATGATGTTTCTGGTATTTGTATTTTACGGAAATATTTGTAGAGGTTCACAGGAATTATTGGTCTAACTTTTGAGATGTCTTAAATGATTGTGGTTGGTACGACAGATTATTTTGATTTGTTTCACATGGAATAATACGTCGACTGCACTATGGAGTCAATGTAGTTGAATTCATTGAATGTCGTGGAACATGCTTTAGTTGAGGGCATGACAATTGAAAATGAGTCAGTTAGCGAGGTAGTTCCTAGTGGAAATGCAAATTTTGAGAACGTCCATACGGATACGGATGGTATGTTCATGCCTTATGCCCCAAATGAGATAATACCAAAAGTCGACATGAGTTTTGTATCCATAGATACATCGTATGAGTTTTATAACAATTATGCTTGGTATTGTGGTTTCAGTACCAGGAAAGATACTAGTCGCAAGGCAAAGTCTAGTCAGATATAGAGGCAAATGTTAACATGCTCCAGAGCTGGCTCTGGATAAGATAAATAGAATATTAAAGGTGTGGAGCCCCTGAACCCGAGGTGCCAGAGCCTTACTCCCAGATCATTTAGTTAGTAAACTATGAGCACGATTGTAGCCTTGTTCACGCGGCATGGTTTTCAATTCAATCTCATATCAATTTACAAGCAATTATTCACTGGTAATTACAATCACATAATATTTACAAAGTATTAAAATTCTTTTACATCGTCAATTTGTGTAATCTTATAGTATTGTATTCTCAAAACCTCATCAGTCATCAAAATATGTAAGAACCATACAACCTTAAGAGTATCTAAGTTGAGATATTTTTTTTCTCTTTTTAAACCTTGTTGTAACTATCTAAGTTGGGAAAAACAAAATGTGAGTACTAGACTCAGTAAGCAAATATTCTCAATTAAATAAATATTTTTATTTCATAATTTGGTATTTCATAAATAATACACATGCAAATGTACATTTCACAATCATGCTTTAAACCTTCATTAGATGGTACGCTAGCTAGGCGACCATCAATTCGTCTGCCCCTATTTTAGGGAGGGCGTCGCCGACCGTTAGGCCTATATCAGCAACTCGGTCGCATTAGAGGGAGACTTTGGTCCGCTTACACCTCTAGAACCGACCTGTACATTTGTGCACTATGCATCATACACATGCTCGCATTTTTTCAAGAAATAATCGTATTTATCAATTTGCTCTCTTTCCAATTTAAGAAAATGACATAATCATTTATAAAACAGATTAATAAATATATTTTTCAAATCACATTATGGGGATGACCATCCTTAAATAATATTGAAAAATGCCTATAAGAAATAAATTGCAAGTCATTCAATCATTTCAAGGCGCTACTTGCTTACCTTAGGATATTAGTTTGCCTCTTCAACTTTTTCTTTTCCTAAACAATAAAAATGATTATCTTACATATTTGCACTATACTTTTAAACTTGCATACTCATTCTTTCCTTAAACCATATATATTACTAATATACTATGATTTCTACCCGTATCACATTATTCATACATGTAATAGTGATGTAAAATAGAAATTTTTATTTTTACTTTATATGGTTAATGGTTAAATATTTTTACTTGTAATTTTTATAATTCACGTGAATTACCATGAATTCAATCTAAATGCAGACAGCAACTTGTGGAATATTAAAGAACCATATTTATAGCTTGCAAAATCATAAATAAAAATTAAAAATATATAATTTTGCATTGGATGTAAGTGGTAGTCGTCCAGGTATATTGGTGGAAATTTTTTTTATTATATATATAATTCTAAATTATTTAAATACTATTTAAGCCATACTTTCATGAGATATATCCATGCGTTGTATTTAACAAAATGACAAATAATTAAAATCAACATTCCTAAATTTGCCTGGAGGTTCAAGCCTTTCTATTACTTTACCTTTTATTATTATTATTATTATTATAAATTTCATTTTTTTCTCAAGGCTGCTGGATGTTCCAAGCTTCTCCTTTATGTTTTTTTTAAAAATTTCTTATTCATAAGGACTATTCGAATGGTGGAATAAAAATAAAATATATAGATAAACCTGTACCTGTTTTGGATGCTGAATTAGAAAAATAATTTTCATTATATACGTCCATTCACCTACTTCTAAATACATATTTATTATTTTTATATTTCTGAAATTTGTTTGTTACAAGTTGTTTATTAAATTATGTAACAATTCAAAATAATAAAATTTAAATAAAAGAATAGTGCCAGCCAATCTATGCAATTAAAATAAAATTTCTGAACAGATATAATTGTAAAACCATGTGGCGCCTTATCCCGAGACGTCACATTCTTACCTCAAGATCTTATTGATTGATAAATATGAATCATGATTGTTACCCTGATCATGCGGTGGGTTCTTAATTGAATCTCGTCTAAATATTTTTTTTATATATCTATCATCATTCGTTTCATTACATTCCACTTCATTCATCATATAAGCGACAATACACTTGTAATAAAATTATATATCTCATTCATAGCATCTCGTCCTATTTTTCTACAATGAAAGTCTTCTTGACTTAATCATATCATTTTACATTCATGCATACATACATTGAATCATTGGATCATATAGAACTTAGAATTCTAAATAAGTTCATATATATACATCAACATACCTTAGCACTTTAATCATGTTATCCCATTCTATGGCTACCATCACGTACCTTCCTTCATTCCATAAGTTCGCAACCTCCCGGGTTTCTCGATACCTGTCTAAGGTTTGAGAAAACAAAACATGAGTGACAACTCAGTAAGCAAGCATTCTATCTTTTAGGGCAAGACTTCCTTTAAAACATTTTTCTTAAATATTTTGAACACCTTTTTACCTGAGAACATTTATATGCCCTAAAATATTGTCATAAAATCATTTATTCATAAGGGCAATTCTATGTCTTAAAATATTTTTCATAAACATTTATTCTTAACATTATTTACAAGCCAAGTTTGGGCTTGTTAAGGCAAAACATATATGTTTTATCTTCTTTAATTAATTTTCTTTAGTCTCGTGTGAACATTTCTAATGTTCTAGACATTTACATAGAATCATTTTTTGCTAGTGGACATTTTACGTCTAAAATATTTTTCTTATAAACTCTTTTTAGATAAAGACATTTTCATGTCCTAAATCTTCATTCACATAAGTCTTTTTCGGCAAGGGATATTTTTCTGTCCAAACATATTTTTTATCATAAATTCTTTTAGCCAAGGGACATTCAATGTCCCAAAACATTTTTGATATGACTTTCTTTGGCAATGGACATTCATATGTCCTAAAATATTTTTTTATAAATTCTTTGTCAATGGACATTCTTATGTCCAAAAAATTCTTTTCCATTTTTGCACTTTGGCAATGAACATTCTTATGTCTAAAATCAAGTTTGACATAAATCATTTTCATAATCTCCATTTTGGGGCTTATCTATAGCAAACAAGAAATAAAATACATAATCATTTCTTTAACAGCATTTGCATCGAAAATAATTTCTTTCATCCTTATTATTACACTTTTGTGTAAAACACCCTATTTTTTGGGTAACCATTTCATAAAATCCATTTAGGATAATTTTTTGTAAAAATGCCTTTATGCCCCTATCTCTGGGCTTTTCAAAAGTAAACTATATGCAAATACATTTTTTCCCATCCAGTAGTGACACTTAGCAATTGATTATTCTACCTTTTAGTAAAGAATCCTTAAGAGTACACCAACCCGGTGGCTGTTCTTTCATCATTCTCTCATCTCAGGGAAGGTGTCGCTAGCCTCCTGTCATCCCTTAGTAACTTGGTCATGTATAGAGAGGGTCCCGATCCATCTCCTACCATGCTCTACAACCAATCTACTACAATCAGCCTATTCCTTATACTGATGCACCATACATCATCAGCATAGACCGTAGTCTGCGTAGTTTAAAATATCACGGACCGCAGCCCGTGTCCTTTTATACCGGGATCACATACCACAATCCGCATCCATTCTTGAAAAACATCACAAACAGAGGTCTGTATCTTTCAAAAATTATTTTGAAAAAGAACATCACAGACCGCAGTCCGTGTCAACTTGTAAAGCGAGCGCACCCATTTTAAACAAGTTGTCCTTTGAAATCTAGTTTTCGGATGACCTTCCTTAAATTCTTTTAGAAGAATTTTGAGTAAAATATTTGAAATGTTTGAGAAATAATAAATCTTAAAACCCTTATAAAAGAACTTCAAAACTTTTGGATTTTCAAAAATAAACCATGTATTTTTCTAATATTTTATTGGTTTCCATTTTAGGGCCTTTTTGCTCACAAAAGTTATGCAATTATATCATCCCCTTCTCAACCACCCTGAAATCTAATTCTTGTCCACATATCTATCTTATCATTTTTTTACATAGAGAGGGGGGCTTGCATAGTCTTTTGTATGTCATTTTAGCAATCCAAAATCAAATCATTTTATAAAATCAACTTATTAGGTTGGTGATCCTTAAATCCCATTTTAACAACGTCCATATAAACATTTCCAAAACATTCTCAACATATTTTCTTATTTAAAAGAAATCAAAACTTTTTAAACATAATTTCAAAACATATAGACAATGTTCAAATCATCGTTTATATTTAAATAACATAGAAAAACTAATCTTTTTCTATAAATCAAATCCTTTTTTTTATAAACATAGTCGTTTATCACAAAATATCGTAAGAATATATTCAAAACTTATTTACAAATATTGTTTTATGAAAAATGACAAAATTCTCTTTTTCTTATAAAATAGTTTTGAAACAACCTCATAAAGAACTTGCTTGCTTGAAAGCAAATTTTTAAAACCATTGGCATAAAATATAAAAATCCTTTAAAATTATCATCATGGAGAACTTGCTTACTCATAAGAAAATTTCTCAATCCTTTAGCATAAAGCATTCCTAATATTTAGCAACACTTTTGATAAAATATTTATCTTAAAAAGTGTTTGTTGCTTCCCATGAAGTAAACCTTGAGGATTTTCCTTAAAGTCATCTTTTTCAAAACTTGAGACTTTTTATTAAAGCCGTCATTTTCAAAACTTGTGCTTGCCCATTTGTGAAAATATAATCATAAACATTTCAATCTCATATCATCATATAGAAAGAAAACAGTATTTTGAAAAGTTCATTTGCTTACCTGAGGTCACCTTAATCCCTTTCTTCCATTCTTTTTCTTGCCTTTGCCTAGATAAATGAAAATAACATTTCATCTATATGCATCAACTTCAAATGCTTATATCCCTTAGGTTTTTCAAGTTACATAAATTTATTTAGATTTACATTACATTAGCTTAACCTACTCGTCTTTCAAGTCTGTTGTTCATACGTATCAACATAGCCTATATATATCACATCATCCATCCATTCATTTTTAATACTTTTATGCAGGGTAAACTTTTATACATATAAAAAACATTCATTAACTCATTATTTGGAGGTTCGTTACCTCAATGTATCATTTTAAATATATTTTTCATTTTTCATGCAACGGTGTTCATTTTAAGCACTAGTTAATAACTTAGACATTATATAATAATCTTAAATTTTGAGATTATCATTATTTACTAAAACAGTACCTTAATCCTAGTTTTTATCATATTTTCAAGAATTTTTATATTTTATCAATTTACATAAGCAATTTATCATTTTCTCATGTTTATCTCTCCATACATGTCTATTTCTCAACACATAATTCATGTGTTTCTTAAAATCTTTCAACATAGCAACTTGTCTCTTATTTTAAGATGATTAAAACTCTTAATTAATATATAATTTAGGGTTTAATTTTGAAATTTTAATCTATTCATCATTGGGTTCCAAAGTAGTAACATTAGAACCTGTTTTTCATCCTTTTAACACCTATTTTTGGCACTTAGATCAAAATAATTTTCTAATCCATAAATTTCAACAAGTAATTATGTTTTTCTTACCCCATATTTAAGGTATACACATGTTTAGAATCCAAAATTCATTTTCTTGCATAATAACAATATTTCTACACATATTGGGTATCCATTTGACCCGTTTCGACGTGTCTAAACATGTCCATAAAATCAGATTAGGACTAATCTTTTTCAAATGCTTTTAGAAACTCAAAATACCTTAAACATGAGGTATTTTACCCTCCATAACATCCATAAATCATTTGGACTAATTCATGTATCATTTTTAACATAAAAATATAGTAATCGGGTCATGTATGTAACTCTAATTTTCATTCTTTCTAAAATTCATAACTTAAGTCCAAATCAACATATGTAATTCATATAATCATGAATCATCATTTAATTAACATAACATATTAAAACAGCAACATCATATGGGGGTTTAAGAAAATTTCAGCTAGGTTACTCAACTCATTTTCAACCCTAATCTACATTTTCATCCTCTTGAACCCTTGATTTCGTTCTTTTCATTCAAACCTTAATCAATACCCTAATTAATCCCATCATAAATTATACTTTAATGGTTCATTATGAATCAAATTCTTTACTCATAAGTTGAGGTGAAAAAGTTAGGATTAAAGAACTCAAATCATAGGGTATGCTTACATGAATTGAATCGAACTTGAACTCCAAATGAGTTGCTTGGTTCCTCTTCTTTTTTCCCCTTTTTCCTTCTCTTTTTCTCATTTTTTTCTTCCCCTCATGTTGCTGCAATGAGGACGTGCACACTGCTACCTTACTTGGGGGTTTTTCCCTCTTGACTTTTCTGTCTCTAACCTCATATGTTATTGACGTGCATACTTAAGTGTAGCTAGATTTTTCCAGATTTGTGGGCCCAATTTGCCACATAAATTAGCAGTTAATTAAATACATATTTATCCCCTTTAATGATATAACAATATATGGTCCAAGTAAATTAGCATATTATCTTTGAAAAATTTATCAAAATCCATGTCATTTAATCCATGCTATTTTCCACCCCTTGAAACATCCAAATGCAACAGTTTTTACACATTTTTTCATACCTAATTCACTTTAATTTATGGGTATTTAATCACCCTAGCTAATAGCCTACTTAGGATTCCATTTAGCTTATTAAAAAATCATAAAAATCCAAGAATCTAGCCTTGAATGTCCACTTACCTTGCTATCCACTTAATGATCAAGTCCATATGTAGCTGCCTTTTACAATTTTTCCATAAAATTACAGCTTTAATTGATTGACACTTAATTATCCTAACTAGGAGCTCATTTAGGGATCCATTTAGCTTTTAAAAAAAATCATTAAAAATCCCAAAAGCTGCCTTGGACGTGCATCACTCCAAGCTCCCATCTTGCTGTCTATGTGTTTAACGTCACATGTACTTTGGATTTTAGCATTTTTTGCTATAAAAATCCATCTCAATTCAATGCCACTAACCACCCTAGTCATGTAGCTCATTTAAATACATATTTTGTATTTTTAAAAATAAAATATTTCATGTAAACAGCCCCTTAATCGTCCATGGTTTGCCACCTCTTCAAGCTCCTTTGAGCTAGCCCATTAGCCATTAAATTATATCATTAACCACTTGATTTTATCATGAATGTTGTCATTTAAGGAAATGCATAAAATTCATGTGCAATTATCTCCTTTTGACACCTCATTTTTGCCATTAAAAATATAATTATTTATCTTACTTTATCATAAACGAAAGCTACTTTATGGTGCAAACTTTTTTCGTGTAACCATGATCCCATCATCATTAACTTGATCAAAGCCTCTCATTGCATTGGTCTCGTAATTTTAACTGTTTGTTTCAAATTTCATCCAAATTCGACTTTTCTAACTCAAGTTATGATCATTTGAAGTCATTCGTGAATTTTAGATGGTATTAATCAATTTTCACCCTAACCCCATCTAAATTATCATAATCTAAATTTTTCATAAGATTAAGCACAAAATTATGTGTTTATCTTTCAATTTTCGTCTTAATCCGCTTTACCGGCGTCGAGTTATGAATTTTTTAGCATTTGCCACATTTAATTCATAATTATCATCATGATTTTCATTAGTTAAACCATAATATATGAGGTAATTATCCTCAATACATTCACATTCCTTAATCCTCATTAGGCTTCTTTAATCACATTGACCCATATTAGCTTATAAACATCATTCTTAATCATTTGCCCTAATTGCAATAAATCATCAAAATTGCAAAGGAAATCATTCGTAATTTCACTAAATTATACATGATTCATTTATATATGCCAAATGCATATATGTATAAGTCTTACTTGGGTATGGGTATCGCAAACCATGTATAGCAATGGCAAAATGAAAATGGGGAAGAGCACGTGTTTGGATGTTGGACTGGATAGAATAAATAAATAAATATATTTTTAAAGCATGCCTTATTTGGACTCATGCATACCTGAAATACAGAGGGGAAAATTTCGACCCACCCTACTGTACCTCGGTTGCTCCTCTCCATTCCTTTTTATTTTTTTCCTGCCATTATTTATACCTTTGCTTATGCAGTAATGTAAGATGGGCTTTTAACCCATCTCATGTTCGTGCATCATAGGGTGACACTTGTACTGAAAATGCACCGTCCTTGTCAACATGATGCCACAAATTCACAACGCACCATCAATGCTAAACTTGCTGCCAGCTCCTCATATTATGACTGTCTAGTCCTCATTTACTGCCAGCACATATAATGCTTATATATACATATTTTTTCTAAAATGTCTCAATGACCCACGTCTGTTCTAGCCTAAATAGGTGTCAAATTTCCCTTTTATCATGCTAAGTCTGTACTTGATTAAAACTGACTATCACATATCTTTAGACCGTCCTTAGCATGTAGAATATTAGTGAATAAAATTTTGTTTAAAAATTTTCTGAAGATGTTGTTTATAATTTACTCCGTCTATATTTTAAAGCATATCAAATTAATCATTCATGACAAGTTTTATGATAAAATGATTAAAAATGATTAAGATATAAGCATTTGAAATTAACTAGTACAATTCATTCAAATTTTAATTTTGATTCCTATTTTTAATCATATTTTGTATAATCTAATCCATTCACTAAGTAAAGTGCATTACTTAGGATTACCCATGGAATTTTATATCAAATAGAGTTGTATATATATAATTATTTCAATTAATAAGCTACAAAATATAAAATGAAA
This sequence comes from Annona squamosa, assembly GCA_035584095.1. Classification (NCBI taxonomy): domain Eukaryota; kingdom Viridiplantae; phylum Streptophyta; class Magnoliopsida; order Magnoliales; family Annonaceae; genus Annona; species Annona squamosa. The sequence continues at coordinate 296 of JAXCLR010010108.1, read as the reverse complement.
ATGATACAGACACATGAGCCATAGGTAAAGACGGTTCCATCATGCACGTTCTTTAAGGTAATAATTGAATTTTTCATACATACTATATTAAATCATATTTCTTAATCCATTCCATTCATATTATAAATTAGATTAATTTAACCGTCCATCTCTGTCTTCATATTAAAACGATTAGTATAGGTTAAGATATTAGCATTCAAAACTAATTCATAAAATTTCATCTAATTTTAGTTGTTTAAAAATCTTCTAAACATAATTTTCGTGATCTAGACCATTCACTATGCAGAGTATGAGAT
>JAXCLR010010107.1:0-12080 GCA_035584095.1 Annona squamosa | reverse complement strand
TGCTAATGTTTTTTACGAATTTCATGTTAGATACCGATGGTTTTAAGAATTTGCTTTTAAGCAAACAAGTTCTATATGATATTGTTTCAACAGCATTTTATACGAAAAAAGGAATTTTATCCTTTTTCATAAAATATTTTTTGTAAATGAGTTTTGAGTTATTTCTACAATAACTCGCGATAAACAATGATTAAAAAAATTTATTTTGCTAGGTTAACATAATTAAATAGTAAATGATGGTTTGGACATAGTCTATATGTTTTGAAATGATGTTCAAAAAGTTTTGATTTCCTTTAGATAAGGAAATCTATGTTAAAAATATTGGAAAAATGTTTATACGGACGTGTTAAAAAGGGATTTATGGATGACCCACCTCCTATGATTGATTTCATAAAATGGTTTGATTTCAGGTTGCTTAATGGCATGCAAAAGACTACAATTTCCCTTTATATAAAAATGATTGATATGTAGACAATTATTAAATTTTTAGGTTATGGACAAAAGGATAGCAAAATTGCATAACTTTTGTAAACAAAAGGTCCTGAAATGGAAACCAAGCAAATATTAGAGAAAATATGATTTATTTATGGAAATCTAAAAGTTTTGAAATTCTTTTATTATAAGAGTTTTAAGATGTATTGTTCTCAAACATTTCAAATGTTTATCAAAATATTTTACTCAAAACGTTTCTAAAGGAACTTACGGAAGGTCATCCTAAAACAAGATTTCAAATAACGACTCGTTAAAGCGGGTGCACTCACTTATAAGTTGCCACGGACTACGGTTTGTGATGTGTTTTTGAAAATTATTCTTTAATATAGACTTCAGTCTAAGATTTTTGTGCATATAGATGCAGACTATGGTCTGTTATCTTGGTTTAAAAGGGCATGGGCTGCAGTCTATGGTGCTTCAAACAACGGACTGCGGTCCATCATAATAACGTACCGTGCACCAATACAAGTAATAGACAAGTTGTAAAGCACAGTTGGGATGACTGGGGCCCACTCTGCATCAGCTCAAGTCGCTAAGGGATGACAAAAGTGCTAGCGGCGCCCTTCCTGAAATGAGAGTAGGATAAATAAATAGCCGCTGGGATAGCGTGTTGTTAAGGATTCTCTTCCAAAATGTAGCATGATCACTTGCTAAGTGTCATTACTAGATGGGGAGAAATGCATTTGCATATGTTATGCTTTTTAAAAGTCTAAAGTTTGAGATATAAAAGAATCTATACAAAAAGTTATCTTAAAAGGAATTTTTATGAGCTAATATACATATGTTATCCTAAAAGAAAGGGTGTTTTACACAAAAGTGTAAATAATGGGAATAAACGGAAATGTTTTCATGCAAATGCAGTTATGAAAATGGTTTATGTATTTTATTGGTCTCATTTGCTATAAATAAACCCCAAGACTGGGATTATAAAAAAGATTTATGTAAAACTTGGATGGAACATAAGAATGTCCTTTTCTAAAGAGCCTAAATGATAAGGATTTATGGACATGAGAATGTCCAATATTAATGTGTTAGAAATAAAAAGTGTTTTAGGACATATGAATGTCCATTGCCAAAGGAAGCTAGGTGAAAAATATTTTGAGACGTAAAATGTCTCTTGACTAAAGGATTTTATGATGGTTTATGTTAATGATGTTTTGAAACATGAGATGTCTCCTTTGCCTAAGGATTTATGTTGTTTTGGACATACAATGTCCACTGGCAAACGATGATTTCATGTAATGTCTATGAACAATTAATGTTCATATAAGAATTAAAGAGATTCCATCAGAGAAGGTAAAACGTTTATGTTTTGCCTTAACAGGCCTACACGTGGCTTGTAACTAGTTTTATGAATGAATGCTTAATGAAAAAGATTTCATGATGATATTTTAGGACATATACATGTCCTTAGAAAAAAGGTATTTCTGATGTTTATGAAAAAGTTTTTCATGGAAGCCTTGTTCTAAAAATAAAATTCTTGCTTACTAAGTTATCACTTACATGTTGTTTTCCCAACCCTTAGACTGGTACTGGGGAAACTCAGAGGGTTGTGAACCTAAGATGTAGAGAAAGGTACGTGATGATAGCCTTGAAGGCTACGAGGAATCGAAAAGTGTGAATGTACTAAGGTAAGCTAATGTATGTGCGAACTTAATTAGAATTTTAAGTTCTATATATAATTCAATGGTTGAATGTATGGATGTAAAATATGATGTTTAAGTCAAGAAAACTTTTATTGTAGAAAGGTATGAAAAGATGCTACGTGTTTATGTATATTTGAACTTAATTAGAGTTTTAAGTTCCATGTGAACTAATGACTGAATGTATGCAAGTATGATGTATACAATGATTGAGTGTATAATGACAGACATGTAAAGATGCTATGAATGAAATGATGAATTTTATTTCAAGTAAAATGTCACAATGTGTGATGATTGTCATGTCAAGTTATGAATGATGATAGATGAACAAATGAAAAAAAAATTAGACGTATTCCAATTAAGAACCCGCCTCGTGATCAAGGCAACAATCCTGATTCACATTTGTTAATAAATAAGATCTTGAGGTATGGAAATGAAGTCTCGGTTTGGGACGCCACATTTAATTATCTCAATATTAAAGAATTGGGAAGCATAGTAGAATTTATGATAAATATATATAATAAGAAAATAAACATCAAAACTATATATGAGGATGCAAAGTAAGGATGAGAAATATCTAAGGTATAGGGTCCATACATAAATTTTCTGCAATGAATAATTGATGTACTTATTTAATCCTAATAGTCTATTTTAAAGAAAGACAAGCTTTTTCTAATCCCACATCTTCTCTAGCAACATATTAGATATACCTTAATCTTCATAACCACCTATTTTCATGAGATGATATTCATTAGAATGCATTAAGTTCTGTAGTAGTTCATGAAATTTTCTCAAAGGTGTTTAGCCTATTTTCATGCACAAAACTACTAGGTTTAATATCTTGATTTTTTTTATATTAAACTTCTACGTTTTAGTTCCTTTGTTTACTACATGAGATTATGTAAAAGTGCGAGCTCGAACACTAAGCATTTGTTTATACCATAAGATATTAAATTAAAGTAAACTATATTTTATAAATAATTATCATTAAACCATTCACATAGATTATTCACAAATTACATCCTACCTTTAGACAAGAAAATTAGTGAAGCATTAGTTTCATGAATTCAAAAGATAAAACAATATCTTTATTACAATCAATCAAATTTACAATAATAGAATCTAAAGAGAAAAGAATATAGAAGCTTATTGATTCAATCTCTCATGATGCCTTAGATCTCTTCTTTCAACTTGCATTTCTCTCCTCTTGTGGCTCTTTTCTCTCAAATCCTAGGGTCTAAGATTCTCTAAAGGTACTCTAAGATCAAGCTCTAGCTCCTAAAATGATGCCCCCAATCATGTTTTACAAGTTCTATCATAGTATCCCTAAAAAACTTGAGCAAATTTATAAAAATTCAATACACAACACATGCTTCTAGGTTATATTTTTTCCTTAGTGAACACGGTATGTACTATGTCCTACACTAGAGCAGGTGTTTTTCAATTTATTTTTGTTGAGTTTTTAATTCCAACACTGTTCAAATCATGGCAAAACTTCTCCAACATGTTTTAGCTCATGCTATTTACTATTTTAGCTTCTTTGTGTACTTTGAATTTTCCTTCTCGAATATATCTACCTTCTCAGCTTCTAAACTTTTGATTCTTTACTTCAATTCTATGCCCAATTTGCTTGATTGCACAAGTAACAATCAAATATGAATATTTCCACTTCAGTGAGCTTATTTTGGCATTTACTCTCTCAAAATTCTCATTTTCTTAATATTTCAAACATGAAAATACATATAGTGTATGGTATAAAATTGACACAACAAATACCCCCTACACTTAAATTTTTATTTATTCTCAAGCAAATATAAACAATCAATCACAAGTTATAAATCAAATTTAGTGTTTAAAAATCTTAAGCAATGAAGAGCCAGGGTTCTGCTCAACTTGAAAGTCATGTTCAACAATTCATGTATCAAAAATGTTAGAATCAAATGTTTATTAGCTTATTGAATTTGTTAAACAACCATCAATTAACAATCAAAATTCCACCTTACTCAATTTAACTTGCGTACACTTTTCATCTCCATGAATTAAGAGCTTAAAAACTATGAAATGAAAAGTTCATACCTCTTCCCATATGCAATTCTCCTTTTTATCTCTACTAATTTAGCACATTTATTTGAATAACCAAGAAATCTTTCATAGGTTGAAACGTGAAGTTCAAACTCATTAAATTTATGTCCAAAAGAATAAAATTCAAGTTTAAACCATCTTCTAAATGACTTGAGCTTCCTATACATGTTGGATGTGAATTTCAAACTCCCTTATGCACAATTCTACTACTTATTTTTTCTTTTCAAAGTCTACTACTATATTTAAGTTTTTTTTTAGTCCTTTACCATGTCCAACTTAACTTGCTTCACCATTTTTTGGGTGCTTGAGAGAACACAAAAATATTCTATAGCACCTACTTATTTAAATGTCTTAATTCCCATTAAACTTTTTAGCTCAAAGACATCATTTTAAAAAGTGCAATATAAAGGTAAAGAAAGAAGTAAAGTTAAATCTCAAAGTGTGAAATAAACAAGTAATTCATAAAAATATATCTCAAAGTTTAGATTAAAGAAATGAAACTAGCATCTTCTTTGTCACGTGTGCACCTAGATTTTACTTTAGGTGTATTTGGGAAGTTATAAAATTTTTGGATAAAAAATTTTCATTATACAAGTTGTTAATTTGAAAGAAAATGATTTTATATAGTATGGGTAATGATGAGAAGTGAAGTGAATAAAGTCAAAATAGGTAGGCTAGTTTTGTAAAAATAATTGAAAAATAGGGTAATCATATAAGAAGATGTGAAAAAATGATTAAGAAATAGTAGTTATAGAAAGTGAAAAATTTTAACTTGACATCTTTTACTATTTATGTTCGCAATCTCATAACATGTACATGGTCGTAAAATTTAGTATATAAAATATTAATCCACAAGGAATTCACAACGTAAGATGTCTGATTATAACACTTATATTAAACAAAGTAAGAAGAAAGTAAAAGGAAAGAAATAAAAAAGAAGAAGGTTGATCTCAAGAATGTAAAGTGAGAAATTAAAAGTCAAGGGATGTGAGTACCTAGATCTAGGGTTTCACATATATCTTTTGCAATGATTACGTAAATTGCTTATTTAATATGGATATTATGTATTAAAGGAGAACAAATTCTGAATTATTCATGCACCTTCTCTTGAAACCTGCAATACATAACCTTAGATATTCTTAACCACTTATTCTCATGGGATTAAGTCAGTTAAGATTCATTAAGTTCTGTGGCTGTTCATGAGATTCATTAAGGTTATCATGCCTATTTACATGGTCCTAGATTTTCAGGTTTAATAACTTAATTATTATATATTAGACTTCATCTTTTGGTTATATCACCTAATATATGAGAATCATTGCCACAATGCTGGCCTTCACACTAAAAAAGCATTAATTCACAAGATACTAAATTTATAAAAAATATCTTAAATAATCAAATAGCAATATCTAATACATTGGACGCATGTTACATCCTAAATCCTAAATGACAGGTTTAGCTTAATATATTTATAATAAAAATTCAAGAAAAAAATAATATCGTATCAAATCCCCATCATAAACAAGATAATTAAAATTAAAAGAAAGAAATAAAAGGAAATTTTATTGATTGGAAGCTCTTATGGTATCTCGATCGTTTGAAGTAACTCGATGCCTTGCTTCTTGCATCACGCTCTTTACTCTTCTCACTCCTAGTCCTCAACCCTAGCTCTAAAGATGTTTCAAGATGCCTTAGGAAGTTCCTCATGAGTGTTTATATAGAGAAAAATAATAATGTAAATAATGAATATGAATAGTAACATGAATACTACAAATGAATAGTAATGCGTATAAACAGTACACGTGTGAACGGTACCACATGAATAGTGTTACGCATGAACATTAACTACGTATGAATAGTGCCTTGCTTTAAATGTAATTTTACTTTAAATGTGAATCTTGAATTTGCAATTTACTCTTGCTTTCATCGAGACTTATTAATTTGGCCCTTGTTTGCACCGAAATTGCACATATTTCTCTTATTTTGCGTAAATTGCATCATTAGGTGAGTGTTTATAAAACTAAGCTTAATTAATCAAAATATGATTCAAACCATATTAAACACTTAAATTCTTGTCAAATTTTTATACAAAGTATAAAAGTGACTTAAAAATTTGCAAAAAATAAAAAAAACTTGTTCTATGATAGATGGAATAAAAGCTATTTTCATGCATACAAACCTTCAAGTATTTTAACATAAAAAATTAGATTAACTTGATAACACATGCATAAGAAACCAATTTTACATACATCACCAACCAGCACTCATTTTCTTATTTTTGGAATTTAACACGATTGATTTAAAAATTTAATAAATTTATAAAAAATTTAACCTATTTAATATTTGCATTTCATGAGAAGTATTCACACAATATCTTGATTCATAGAATTCACTCATAGATCCGCAAGAGACTCAAAATGAGATCAAAATCAAAATGCAATGCATTCATACCCTTACATTTAGAAATGACATGGTTCTCAATGTCTAAGATAAGTCATCCCCAATTAAAGCATCAAGAAAATACTCAAATTAAATAAGAGCAAAACAAGTGTTTTAGTGAGTGTGAGTTGACTTCCTTGTTAATTTGTGAGGCCTTGGAGCTGCATTCCTCTTGAGCAAGTTCTTGCAAAACAACACATGAAGACCGTAAATAAGAAAGTATCAAAATTCTAGAAACAAAATAAAAATAATTCAAAGGAAACAAATTGTGGTAGCCCTAACTTGAGGAGTCAAAAAGCCTTACTCTGGAACGTTTTCAATTGATAAATGTGACACAGGATTGTTGTCCAGTTCACGTGGCGAGATTTTTGTATAAATTTAGTTTAATAGAATAATTTTCTCTTTTTTCTTTCCATTTCTTTCATCATGTTTCAAGAAATGTACACTTGAAGTTAACTATAAATATTATTCTCAAATCATCAATTTATTCATAGCATGATAATTTCATATCAATGCTAAGTATTTATCTATTCTTAGCATACAAGCACTTACCATTTAACCCATTTCTTGTCTCGGTCGTATCATATCAATACAAGACATTTACAATCTAATCTTTTTACTGTCTCAATCATATAATACCTATGCAAGGTATCCTGAATATATATACTACTCATATCATATCCCAATAGAGCATTTATTCATATTTCACATATGAAGGACTACAAACTTTTGAAAATTTCTTTTTTCTTTTCTCTGTAAGAACATGTTTTCCATCACTTGAATTTCCCTGCACCTGTTTATGATTGGGAAAAAAACATGAGGATGAAACTCACTAAGCAAGCATTTTATTCATTTTCATGTAAAATATTTCATGTAAACCTTTCATGTAAATTATTTATATAGACCATTCATGTAAACCATTCATGTAAACCTTTTCATTCTCAATTTTTGGGCATTTCATAAACCATGGATATGCAAATATATTCTTTCCATTCGATAGACGACACTTATAAAATGATCATTCACCCATAATATAATCCTTCATGTGAGGGTACGCTATCCAGACAAATATCTTTTCATGACATAATTCTTTTTATCCATGATGTCGGACCTTCCGACTTGGCAATGCCAAGGGCGGACCTTGTGTCCTGCTTCTGCCTTGACTCACTTACTTAACTTCTATTCTATGGATTACATTCATTCACCCTAGTATTATCACCTCATTCACATGGCAAAATGTCATTCTCGTGTAGAGAAGTATTTAAATAATTCCTTTGAACATCATTTCAATATAGCAATATTTAAGTCAAGGAAATGTTTGTATAATCATTATGAACACATAAGTGGTAATCAAATTATATTGTGGAAACATAAAGATAAGATGTTAAAACAATAGTTTAATTGAAATGAAGGAATGACTATCCTTAAATAATTTTAGAAATATTCAAGTAAAGCAATTTACAATTCATTTCATTCTTTGAGAAGAAAAAATATTTGTAAAAGCATTGCTTGCTTACAAGAAAATCTTAGAATGATTATTATAAAGTCCTTTCAAACATTTCAACATTTGAGAAATCAACATTTTCAAAAGTTCACTTGCTTTTACCTTTGGTGATCCTCTTGCACTTTCCATCTTTTCCTTGCCTATTCCTAAACTAGTGAAAATGATTTTGTTATACATTTACATAATATCTTATGCTTTTATGCCTAATCTTTCTTATCAATTCACATATACATGTCATATGGTTTTCAATTCCCATATAGTTCATAACAAGTTAACTTTAAATTATTCTTTCTCTAGAATTAACATTTGCATTTTCCAATAACCTCATACTTATATAATTTTAATGATTGGTTCATTTCTTTTCTTCTATACCCATGTCTAGTATATGAATCATTTAAAATTATTCAAGATATTCATTCATATTCTAGAACAAACTAATTTTTAATCTATCCTTTCTTTGGAATGAATATTTGTATTTCTTAAATCACATGTATTAATAATTTACCTTTTTTTATTTAACACCCTTGTCTAGTGTTTAAACTATTGAAATTTTTTACAGCTCTTAATTATATCTTATAACAAGCCATACACAACTTAAATTTCTGAAATTCACATTCACTTTTGATAATGTTCACACACATATATATATTGACCTAGTTATAAGTCCATTGATGACTACATAATTATATAATCTTAGTTAGTGGTTCATTTTCTTCATTCCATCCATATATCTCAAATAACATATATATAGATATCATATGATTTTCAACTTGCATTTAATCCTAAGCAAGTTAATCTTAAATACTTTTCTATATTAATACATCACATCTTTTAACATCCATATATGATATTCATATCTATATAACCTTCATGGTTGATCAATCTTTCCATTCAACCCTAAGTCCAGGGTTTTCAATCTTTTGCATTTATTCAAGTTGTTTGTTCATATTTTATAGCAACTTAACTTCTCACAATATTGTAACCATTAATGTTTACCTTTCTTAATGGCTACATATATGCATGTTTACCTTTGTAAACTTAGTAAATATTCATTTATTCTATTAAATACCCAAATCTAAGGTATTCAATTACTTGTAATTTTCATGAGACTTGCTTATATTCAATTCTTTTGAATGTACATTCATATTTCTGATAATCACATACTTATACAACTTAGTGATTGTGCATTGCTTCATTCAATCCTTATGTTTTGAGCTCTAACTTTTGAAATCATTCTAATGCTTGTTTCTAACTTATGACAAGCTAAATTTACATAAGTCCTTTCCTTAAAACAAATACCACTATTTTTTGAGTCACGTATGATGTATATACTCATTTGATCTCAATGATTAATCACTTATGTCACTCAATATCCACACCTAGGATATTAAACTCTTATTATCATTCAAGGTACTTGTTTATAGTCTATAACAAGTTAATCCCAAACAGCCACGTATATGTCTATATTTGCCACATTTCATTCCTACAATTTAAAGTTTAAACAGGTACATATGCCAAGTTATAAATCAACAACTTTTATAATCATTTCAAGGGCTTATGTACAATTTAGAACATGTTAAATTCAATTAAATTTATAGAATTCATTTTCATTATTCAAAACAATCCTATACATGCATAAATTCATCATATATTGATCCTATAATTGCATGCTAACCCTTCATACTCACAGCTACTACTTAATAACTTTTATGAGAACTTTAAGGGCTTGTTTATAGCATATAACGAGCAATACCTTGGCTTAAATATCGAGATTAAATCATCATTTCAAAATAGCCATGTATGGTCTCATTTTTGCTAAGTTTCATTATGCTGTTGCGCCTTAACTATTCATACATAAGGTGCTATCTATCAACCATTCTTGTGACCATTTAAGGGCTCGTTTATAATCTATAACAAGCCAAATTCACCTAAAATTTCTAGAGTTTAGATTCACTCCTACAAATTCATTCAAATCATATATTTATATGTGTACACTTTTACAAGTTGATAATTGACCTTTTTTTATTCAATATATTGGTTTAGAATACTAAACCCTTGTAATTGTTCAAGATGCTTAATGACCATCTTTAGCCATTGAATTTTAAACCAAATTTCTGGAATTTCATTTCCTCTTTAAAGCAGCCACGTGTATGCTTTTTTTTCACTTTAACCCAATGCTCTTACAATTCTAGTAATTGCCAACTCTTGGATTCAAGGTTCAACTAATACCACCTTCAACTCAATGTGATCTCATTTTGACGTCCACTCATGTGTCCACATATAACTCATTTTCAATACTTAGGAAATCAATGGATTGTGTATATAATATTCCCTAAAATTCCTTTCACTTAGACGTTTCTCAAGCATTTAAAAGGCTACTAATTAACAATTTAAAATTTTATAAACCTTCTTAACATATGTGCTATGTAAGCATTAAATCTAAAAAAAATAACATCGTGGAACGTCCCTTTGAACATAGATAAAATAAACAATAGGAGGAGATTAAATGCACATACCCGTTGGACGTCACCATCTTCCTTCTCTTCCTTTCCTTTTTTTCTTTTTTTCCTTGCTGTTTAGAAGTTCCATTTCGCCTTCTGCTTCCTAAAATTTTTTCATCTCAGTTACCTGCTAAAACTATCCACCTTGCTGCCCCTTTTCCATTTATATATTTTGACCTTTCAATCTTTCATGACAACTCATATTTCAAGTTTTAAATATAAAAAATCTTTAATTAATTATTGTCCAATTAGGAGCCGTCCACCTGCCCCTCTTGTTGTACAATTTTGGACCACTTATTATGTCTTATTGCTGCCCAATTTTGAGCCATTCATCACCGCCCTTACTGTCCAATTTTAAGCCATCCAATTGCCCAAGCTACTGCATCAGTATGGACCATCCAAGTGTCCAATTTTTAGCTCCATTATCACATTTATTGTTGTATTTTTTAAGTAAAAATTTGCCCATTAATCCCTATCTTGACACATATGCAAGGGAAATTATAATTAGTCAACTTGCATTAATTAGGTTAACTTTAATCTTGCCCAACTGCATCCTATAATGATGCATGTTATTTGAATTATAATTGTCAAACCTTGCTTTGCCACATGTTAAATCTAGATTGCAATAGTCAATCTTAGGGTAGGGTTCATAATTATCACATAATCATTGCTAATTGCAACAATATTTGCATTGTTAATCAGGTTTTTATAAGGTGGTTTGAAATAATCAAATCCACTCGTGACTTAGGGTATCTTAATTTATCCTTCCATAAAAATTTGCATCCCAAAATGATGATCATAGGCTAAGATATTAGTCTTTCAATTTAATTCATGTTATTTCTAGTTGTTTAATATATTTCCATTTACACTTTCTATGATCCATTCCATTCATCATGTAAAGCATATTATATTAGGCTTATCCTTAAAATTCCATGTCAATCAATCTTGTATATTACAAGATATCAATTAATCAAATAACAATTCAATAATAAATACAAATGTGGCATTAAATGAAATGCCACCTAAGTAATCTCTACATCATTTTGTCTTGTAATGACCATTTTTCAAGATTATACAAAGTGATTAAATTAATCACTTTGCTCAATTAGTTACCTTAATCCCATCTATCTAAATTAAAAGGCCCCAACGCTTAATACCTCCCATTCCAATATGGGTTAAATTAAACCCTCCATCTCTTGGAATTTTTTTTTCAAATTCCTCCTTGTACAAATTATAAATTTCTTCAGTAGGTGTGGCGCCCCGGCCCGAGCGTCACATCCTTACCTGAGGACCTGTCGATTGGTAAATGTGATCAGGATTGTTTCCCTGTCACACGGCGGGGTTTATCGGATATTTATCCTGATAATTCTGGTCATATAGAGTTCATAAAACACATCATATTCTCATGAATTCATTTCA
>JAXCLR010010106.1:0-12081 GCA_035584095.1 Annona squamosa | reverse complement strand
CTGAAAGGTGAGAAATGCATTTAAAATGAAAAATGCTTGCTTATTGAGTTTCGACTCATGTTTTGTTTTCCTCAACCATAGACAGGTACAACACAGGTTATGCAGGAAAGGAAAAGAATGAAGAAAACTTTTCAACAAACCAGTCTGTATATAGTATGAATGATTATATGGAATCTTCAAAATACGTATGTATGAAATGTTTAAATTGAAAGAACTTGTGATGTAGATAACTCAGTTATTCTGATATGAATAATATATGTGAAATTAATATCAAGGATATGTTCATATATGATGATATGATATTATGTGATGAGATATTACGAGTATCATGTGTAAAATTGATGACGAGTGTTTATTATATGATGAAAGAAAATGAATAAAAGAAAAAAAATTGGACGAGATCCAATTTAAAAATCCCGCCGTGTGATCAGGGCAACAATCCTGAGTCACGTTTATCAATCAATAAAGATCCCGGAGTAAGGCTTCTAGGCACCCGGGTTGGGGCGCCACAGAAACAACAGAAATATGGAGAGAAATAAAGCAATAAAATTCAAATAATCAAGCCACACTAAGAGACAAAGGTTTCCAGTGGTTTGAGCAACCTTCCCTACTCCACTCTTCCAAGCTCACACACCGTTGTGACTTGAGTTCTACTATTAGATTTACAGACAACTAGAGCAGTAGCTCTCTTTAGATTCCAGCTCTACGGGACTTGTACAAATGCAGCACAAGTAGGTGACGCGTCTCACTCCAGTCACAACACTACTTTGTCTTCACTTGGTTTCGATTTCCAATATCAAACAAAGTCATAAATACAAATAATCAACAAAAGAAATAACTACACTTTATAGATTCGTGTAGGCAACTTGTAGCGCGTAAAAGAACTTGTAGAGAGAGTAAGAGATTTAGCAATGCAGCTTTCAGCTACTTGAAGTATAGTTCTTCACTTAAACTTATTATTGATCGACTTAAATGCAAGAGAGAGTGGAATGTGAGCTTATTGAATGCTTCTCTAACCTCTTTCACATCCCCTTGAAGCCTCTTATATAATGGGAGGTGAATTTCGAACATTTGATAGTAGGTGGTACGCATTTAATGCGCTAATGTTCGAATTTTTCGACCATTGTGAGCCAAGTCACATATGGGGTCAACTTGGCATGCGACTTCATCTAAGTTGCATGGAGTCGACTTCGGATGTGACTTTACCCAAGTCGCAAACTGGAGTCGACTTCAATGCGACTTCAGTCTTCGGCTTCCACTTTCAAGTTCTAGCTTCAGTTCATATTGGTCTCAGACTTGACCAAGCTACAAGTGGAGTCGACTTCGGGTGCAACTTCACCATTCATTTGTTTATGTTGGAACTTAGGATTCTTGCAAGTGATCTTAATATTTCACTTTTCCTTTTCTTTTCTTGGTCTTCATTTAATATCTTTGGTTTTCCTTATTTTGCCTTGAAACTTAGCATAACATTCTTCTTTTGAGGAGTTCTTCCTTGTGGCCTTGATTCAAGATGATTGTCCTTCATGATTTTGTTGTCCAATCTTCAGTATATGGTTGTTCATATAATAAAAAACCATTGTTGAAGATGTTAAAAGTGGCGAGTACTTGAGTTGGTTGCTTGGGTTGACTTGGACTTTAACATTACCCAAGTCGCATGTTTGGGTCAAGTTGAGGTTCGACTTTACCCAAGTCGCATTGCGGAGTCGACTTGGAATGCGACTTGATCTTGAGAATTCGAAGTCTTTAGTATGGCTTACCTAAGTCGCATCTGGAGTCGACCTGGGTTTGTGACTTCACCTAAGGCGCAAATGAAGTCAACTTTGCCTGTGACTTCACCTGTCTCCGAGTCTCGATTTCAACTCTGGAACATTTATTGCATTTGAAGTCGATTCTAGAGTCGATTTGAGAATCGACTTGACCTAAGTCGATGGCTGAGTCGACTTGGGACTGCGACTTTGTCTGCTATCTTTTGAAACTTGAGTTCTTAACCTTTGAAAATGCTTAGTAAACTCATTGTTTGCTATCTTTTGATATTTGAGTTTCTAACCTTTGAAAATACTTAGTAAACTCATTAGTACCTAATTAATTCTCAAATTAAGTTGTTAATCATCAAAAAATTGATTGTGCTTAATTTGCCTTGGATTCCAACAGAGATGATTCTATTACCACTTGTTGGAAAAATCTTATTGATTAAATCCATAATCACTCCAGAATCCTCTATGTTAAATTATTAAGAAAATAAAACCATGAGCGGAAGCATACCTAAATCTATAGGAATAGTTATTGTGGAATTTAAAAGTTTTCTAGTTTTCTAAGTTAATGCCTTAGGATTTTAGAAAAGAAATCCTAAAAGATTCATAACTTAGGGACTACAATCGTATATATAGTGTACCCATTTTTCTAATTTCTAATTTAGCCCATTATAAAAATAAAAATTAGAAAATAAGCAATAGGGTATCTATGCATAGGAGACCTATACTCTATTAGATGATTTGGGCTCATTAAACTTTATGAGATCACTTTATAATTTGGGCCTTAATTTATGATAGTGTATATATAATTATTATACATGTAAGTCCAAAAAAATTACAACAGTTACAAACATTAAACAAGTCAACACGAGACAAGTTGTTTGTTTTCCCTTTAGCTATGTCTAGAACCATTATCCCAAAATAAAAATTAGAGTCCACCTAATGGATGCTTTGCTGGAGTGCTTGTATACTTTCACGACAATACAACACGTAGCTCACAAAACCCCATTCTACGCGACTAAAACCCCTATAATATCATACCTTTTGGTTCCTGAGTTGAGAGGGGAGGAGATATCAAAGTAATGGTTGTCGCGACGTACTTCCCTCTAAACTCCACTTTTTTTTATCTATCTCAAAACCTTAGTATGCCCCTCAAGAGCTCTTGAGTTTAAAACCTACTCTCCCAATAAGAAGCTTCTGCAAGATCTTCAAGTGGAGGGTGGTGTTGTCCTTCACCCATCAAATCACATCCACCGATGCCACTCCTTTTAAAAAAATTCAAAAAAAATATCTAAATTTTTTTTAAAATGGTAAGACTTGATAAACATGTTAAATATAATTATATTAATAGTTGTATGAAAAATTTTTCAAATAAATAAATAAATAAGTTAAATATGCTATTGTGCACCAAGGTTAAGTGTACCAGAGTAGCTACGTTTGACCTTAATCCTAAATATACTTACGACATTTCAAAAATCTCAAATATACTCACTACTCTTTCATTTGAAAATGCCCATTTTGTCGCTGAACACCATCATCTGATATGTAAAACTACTAACATGCCTCTGGACTAGATTAAAAGAGTCAAATGTCATGTATTATCTATTGCTCGCTAGTGCACATTTCATATAATGCAAATGATTATTATTTTCTTTCTTAATAGAAATGGCTACGAATGCCACAATCTCCACTTATAACACATCATTAATTATGATTCAATCAACATGGGCCATGTTACTCTCATCGCCACCTTGTTTTTCAATAGTCATGATTATGAAGGTCACAACCTCTATCTCCCTCAAATTTGGCAATTGACTTCGCTACATTAAATGCACACCTATTCGCGATAGGCGATATAGTTTGAATCTTTCAATCAAACCTATAAGCATATTGATAATTTCATATATTAGTTTATGGTGTTTAATAATAAAATGGTCATTTTTAATATTAAATGCAAATGTAATATTATATTTGAGATTTTCAAAATATCAAAAGTAAATTTAAGATTATAATCAAACGTAATGAATATAATTTAGAAAAATTTCACCAAAGGCATTTTGGGTACTTATAAAAAATCTAACTAGTTGTTTTTTAGTAACTATATTTAAGAATAAATTCAAATATAATTGGCACATATATGGAATTCTCAAAATGTCATAGGTATATTTGGAATTAAAGTTAGATATATTTGGAAAAAGTTTAAAAATAGTCAATTAGAAATGCATCCATTGTTCAAGACCTTTATCCTTTCTAAAATAATTTGTGGCTACTTCAAATAGCTAATAAAGCCACAAATACAATGAATCGAAGAGCATTGTCACGCTTTGGAATTCATCAGAGAAAGATATCGCTTTCTTTTTATCCTACCCTCGTAGACCAAAGTCTTTGATAAACATGGATCAGGAAAGAGTTAACAATGTTGTGTTTTTTCACATTCTAACTAGTGCTGATTGCTAACTAATAAATATCCTGTAGTAATAGTATCAACACTATTTGGATCTGTGCCCATTATTAATGGATGAGATTAAGCGCTCGATCCTCTATATTCATAATTAAGAATCCAAATTTTCATGTCAAACATGTGAAGGACCTCCTAAGGATTGATTGTCATGAGCCTATGTAGCTTGGAATTCCAACACCATGAAGTAGCATAGTCCTAGAGTTGCACAAACAAGCAAAAACTTGAAAAGACCAATCATGGAAAAACATAAGCCATGACCACTTCAAAGTAGTCTCAAATCTTACTCAAAGCTCTGTGGTTGCATTTTTCGGCCAATGAAAATTTGAAATCTTGTTACTTTGTAGGTGGACAAGAATTAAGTATTGAGCCAACTTAAATTACCTAATCAAAGGTTTTGAAGCACACACGTAGAAAAGACATCGAGGAAGGGTTTATCATTAAAACTAAAAGACAAGGTGTGTCAACATGTTACAAGCAAAAATTTGATCCTTCATCTGACTAAAGGCCTTAAAAAAATCTCACATAATCATGAGGTTCGACTTCTCCGAAGTCACATTGCGGAGTCGACTTAGAATGCGACTTGATCCTAAGAATTCGAAGTCTTTTGTATGGTTGTACCCAAGTCGCATATGGAGTCGACTTGGGTCTACGGCTTCACCTATATCGCAAGTGGGGTCGACTTCGCTTGCGACTTCACCTATCTCCGAGTCTCAATTTCAACTCTAGAACATTTATTGTATTTGAAATCAATTTTGGAATCGACTTGGGAGTCGACTTGACCTAAGTTGATGGCTGAGTCGACTTGGGACTGCGACTTGGTTTGCTATCTTTCGAAACTTGAGTTTTTAACATTTAAAAATGCTTAGGAAACTCGTTAGTACCTAATTAATTCTCAAATTGAGTTGTTAATCATTAAAACATTGATTGTGCTTAATTTGCCTTGAATTCCAACAATCTCCTCCTTTTTTATGATTGACAAAATCGATTTGAGATATACCTTTCATATTCTTTCAAAAGTGATATGTTATATTTTTTTTGGCATTTAGAATAGTCATGTTGTTTTGTTTTCACTAGATTTGCATATCATTGCATTCCATTTTAACAATTTATACAGATGAAACAAAAACATGTCATTCTCAAACAAGTTCATGCCAAGTACATATCCATTGTCATGCAATCATTCAACATTGCATTTCAAAATAACAATTTGCACAATAAAAAACAAACTCATGTCATATATTCAATCATTGCATACAATATGATTCAAAAAAGAAAATGACCTATATGATACATGCTACCTAAACCAACAAAATCAATCTAAAACCTAGAACCTAACTCAACCCTCTCAAATCTCTCTCTCCCTTTTTGTCAATGAATCAAAAAGAAATAGGAGAAACGGAATTTGTGAAATTGGAAAGCTATGATTGGATAGGAAGGTGGATAGGTAGGTAGAATGGGTCAGATGCAGGCCAATGAGAATGAGAAGGATGGCGCCTAAACGATGGGTTCGGCTCTCATGGACTCTCTCCAATAAAGATCAATCTCGGGAAGGCTCAAGACAAGGTGGCCCTGACTGCTGCCGGAGGCTAGTATGTACTTTATTGTCCTCATCTCCTGATCCGATCGATCCTGGCAACTGTGCATCTCCATCATCGCCATGTGGATGGAGACTAACAGTTAGGTGATCCAATCTTTCATCTATCCAAGATATTCTATAATGGGGTGAGAGTAAGGGAATCAATTTGGGGATCGCGAAAGTAGGTTTGGAATATAGGAACCACGTAGAGAGCAGGACACGTGTAATTGGGGTGACGCGAGAACTGTAGGAGCTGGAGGCCGAGATGGAACCGGCTTTGGTGTGGTAGCTCCTCCCCCTCAGGATGACCACCCGCTACTGCAGGCTGTTCTGCATGTCCCATCATCTCTCGTATCCGCTCGGCCTTGAAGTCTTCTACATTAAACTTCATCTAGGTCAAGAGGGCTCAGTTGATGGCATTTGTAGGCTTCAGAACCTCAAATGGTTCCTCATCCAAATCAATACCAAAATAAGTCATGATCTTTGTAATCCACGTCCCATATGGCAAAACACCTTATGAATTTTCCTTTTTATACTGTAGAGCTTCCAAAAACAACCTTCGTAGACCAACCTTGACCCGATTAGCCACTTTTCACAAAATCTCGGCTTCCTGCGGGTTCAACTGATTATGATCTCATCCTTTTGGATATACGCAATGGACAATTAATAGTCGGAGGACCCATAGCTTGGGAGGTAAGTCCATATAGTGTAGAAATTTGATTCCCCAGTGGTACTTGTTGCTGTTCCTAAGTTGTTGTGCATCTATGTAAGTGACAACCCTTCTGGAATTAGTTCATTATTGTTAGTCCTGAGTTTGTGGTTATTACCCAAGAGGGGAGGGATGAATTGGGTATTTTAAAATTTTACTTAAGCAAAAAACATTTTCCTGTTTAGTTTAATCCTCTTAAAGAAACAAATGAAGAATATAGAGAGAAATAAAGCAATAAAAGCATATATGCAACCCACAATAGTAGACACAAATTTTAAAGTGGTTCAGGTAACCCTCCCTACTCAACTCTTCCAAGCTCACACCCGTTGTGACTTGAGTTTCACTAATGTATTTATCAAATACAACTAAAGCAGCAGCTCTCTTCTAGATTCCAGCTCTCGGGGGCTTGCACAAAACACAGTACAAGTAGGTGATAAGTCACACTCGAGTCACAATGCTACTTTGCTTTCACTTGGTTCAAATCATCAATATCAAACCAAGTATCAAATACAGATAATGAATCAAATAAAAGAAACTACACTTTACAAGTTGTGTAGGCAGATTTCAGCTCATGGAAGAACTTTTTAAGGGAATGATTTGATCAGCGATATAGCTTTCAATAAGTTAGAGCAAAGTTCTTCACTTGAAATTTATATTAATCAACAATTCTAGCATATCCACTTGAATGCTCTTTTATAATGGTGGAGCCAATTCAAATGTTTGGAGGTAGGTGATGCATATTTAATGTGCCAACGTTCGAATTTTTTCGACTATTGAGACCCAAGTCGTACGTAGAGTCGACTTCGGATGCGACTTCACCCAAGTCGCAGACTGGAGTCGACTTTGGCTGCGACTTCGATCTCCAGCATGTCTTCAAGTTCTTCTTTAGGTCGACTTGATCTTGGATTTGACCCAAGTTGCAGGTTAAGTCAACTTCAGATGCGACTTCACTTTCTGTATGCATATGATGGAACTTGAATTTCTTTGAAAGTAATCCTAGTTGCTTGTCATTCATCTCATGTCTTGTTCTTCCAATAATACCCTTGATCTTAACTACTTAAACTTGGAACTTGGCTTGTTCATCTTCTCTTGAAAGCTTTGTCTTCATGTCCTTGAACTTAAAATAATTTTCTTTTCTTGATTTTGTAGTCCATAGATGTAGCTAATGATTTTTCCTTGAATGATATACCATCTTAAATGATTATTTCATGAATATTTGCTTTTCTGGACTGTATTTGTCTTCAGCTTGACTCAAGTCGGATGCCTGGGTTAACTTAGAGTCCAACTTTACTTAAGTCACATGTGGAGTCTACCTAAGAATGCTACTTTACCCAAGTCGCATATGGAGTCGACTTCGGTTGCAACTTCACCTGTCTCTTATCCCAATTTCAACGCTTGGACTGCGACTTCACTTGTCTTGGTTTCCAAATTCAACACTAAAAGGTTTTGCTCTCTCCAAGTCGATCTTGAGGTCAACTTGGGTATCAACTTCACTCAAGTCAATGGCTAAGTCTTCGTGGCTTTGCGACTTGATCTGCCAAGTTCTGAAATGTAAGTTTTTAACCTTTAACCAATTTTAACAAACTATATTAGTACCCAAAATAATCTCAAATTGAGTTATTAATCATCAAAACATGGATTGTGCTTAATTTTCCATTGATTCCAACAATTATCTCTAGGTACCTCCAAAGTATTCGCAATCCAACTGAGGGCATTACACTTGCTAATTCCACTTTCAATTTTCAGATTTATTTCAACTCCCTTTACATAAGTATTGAAATATTGTTGATTCCATAAGTAGTAAAATAATCTGGTCAGATTAGGATATATCTAATCATCTGCTTTCAACTACCTGGTCCATCCTTGAAAATCTAGAAACTCTTCGATCACAAATTCGTATTCACTTAAAAATTTGAAATCAAGGATCTTTGAAATGAAAATCTTACGTTCATGAAAATGCTTATAGAACCAACTATATTGCCGTTCGGTTCTAAAATAATCAGTAGGCATTTTTAGAACGTACCCTTTCTGTGTGGGTGTGCCTCTCTTGTTTCCTGCTGATTCTATTCCACTACTGGAATCCTCTGTTAAATTCTCATTTTGGGGAGCGGATGTAGATGGATTACCTTTTCGGAATTGTACTCGTCGCCCCAAGGATGCAGTAGTCTCTTCTCGAACCTGTTTGGATGGTGTCCGTTGCCGTCGTGGCACTCCCTCACCCGTGTTCGATTGGGATGGCCTCAAAACTGGTAGTTTGGCTGGTTTAGATATGGCTTTGGGTACCATTGATTTGGGGGATGATTTCTAAGTGTATTTCAATGAAGGGTTGTGAGCGAGGAATCTATGAGAGAGAGAGAGAGAAATAGAGTGAGAATGAGAAGGAGAGGAAATGGGAGAGTGAGCCGAGAGAGAAATGGAGAAAGCAAAGAGAGAAAATGATAGAGAAAAATAAAGAAGATAAGAGAGAGAAACATAGAGCACGTGAGAGCAAGAGAGAGAAATAGAGAGAGGAAGAATGGGAGGCAGAGAGTGAAACAGAGAGAGAGAGAGAGAAAGTGAAACAAAGAGAGAGACTGGGAAGAAGAAAGAGCTTGAGAGGCGCAGAGAGAGAGAGAGAGAAAGAGAAGCAAGAAGCAAAGAGTGTGAGAGCAAGAGGTAGAAACAACTGGGAGAGAGAGAGAGAGAGCTTGAGCGTAGAGAGAGAATGAGAGTAGGTGAGATCGAGAGCTCAGAGAGGGAATCTGGTCGCGGGAGAGAAATGAGGAAGAGAGAAAGAGGAAGAATGGGGGGGCTGGCATGGAGTAGTCCAATCGATGCGCTGGAGTCGACTTTGCCCTAACCGAAGTCGACTTCGCTCTTTCGGAGTCGACTTTGGTGAAGTTGACTTGGCCAGATCGGGGTCGACTTGGTTCTATCGACTTGTATTCTGTATTCTTTCTAATTTGCTACCCCTATCTAGATTAATCATATTATGTTCCTAATCAATATCACTAAAACCAATGTCATTTCTAATCTTATAAAATGGTTCCTTTACCAATGATTTGGTGAAAATATCAACAATTTGATCCTCAGTTTTAACATACTCTAAACAAATATCATGATTTTCAACATGTTCCCTAATGAATGTTGTTTTACATATATATGCTTTGTTCTAGAATGCAACACGGGATTTTTAATTAAACAACTAGCACTGGTGTTATCACATCTAATTGGAATATCATGATAATCAATATTATAATATTTAAGTTATTATTTCATCCAAAGTAATTGGGCACAACAACACCCGACGGTAATATATTCGGCTTCCATAATAGATAGAGCAACACTTCTAAGAAACTGACATATTTCACTAGTACTTTTTCTATATATTTTGTAACCGGTAAAATCCGCATCCAAGTAGCCGATTAAATTAAATATTGACACCTTTGAATACCATAACCCTAGATTAGTGATTTTGATCAAATATCTAAAAATTCTTTTTACAGCTATTAAATGCGATTCTTTTGGACACGATTGAAATCTTGAATACATACAAATACTAAACAAAATATCCGGTCTAAATGCAGTCAAATATAACAAGGATTCTATCATACTTCTATATATTTTTTGTTTGATAGGTTTACCTTTTGCATCCTTGTCGATCTTGATGATGGAACTCATTGGCATATTTGTTCCTTTGCTATTTTGCATTTCGAACTTCTTTAACATCTCCTTGACGTATTTGGACTAGTCTATAAAAATTTCTTCAACTAGTTACTTAATTTACAATCCAAGGAAGAAGTTCAACTCTCACATTATGCTCATTTCAAATTTACTCTGCATAATCTCGAAAAATTCTTGGCACAGAGTTTTGTTATTAGCACCGAATATTATATCATCTACATAAATTTGAACAATTAAAATATTTTTATCCTTTTACTTGATACATAATATGGTATCAACTTTTTCTCTTTGAAAGTCATGATCAATCAAAAACTTGCTTAACCTTCCATACCAAGATTTTGGAGTTTATTTAAGTCCATATAATGCTTCTGTTAATTCAAAAATAAATTTTGATTGATCTTTTTCTTCAAATTTAGGAGGTTGTTCAACATATACTTCTTCATTTAAGTAACCATTTGAAAATGCGCTTTTCACATCCATTTAAAATAATTTAAAATTCATGTAAGAAGCAAAAGCTAGTAGGATACGTATGGCCTCTAATCTAACCACCAGAGCATAGGATTCTTCAAAATTAATTCTCTCTTCTTGGAAATATCCTTTGGCTACTAATCTGACTTTGTTTCTTATTATAAGTCCACTTTCATCTAATTTTTTCCTAAAAACTCATTTGGTACCAATAATCATGCAATCCTTGAGTCTAGGAAATATTATTTCTTTCAAATTGATTTAGCTATTAATGCATTACAACAATCCAATTTTTATTATTAAGAGCTTCATCAATGGAGTTTGGTTCAATTTTAGACACAAAGGCAAATTTACCATAAATATTGTGTCTTGACCTTCTAATTTTTACTCTTTCATAGATATTGCTAATAACTTGCTCAATTGGATTATCATTTTTAAATTTTAAATTAGTTGGAGGTTTATAGGAATTATTACCTTCACTTACCCTTTCCTCTGTGGAATTCTCTTGCTTCATTTCGGCTCCCCCTTGTTGTTCTAGTTGTTCCTCTTTTGGATTCCTCAATGCCTCATCTGCATCACTCAACTCATCCTCCTTTTTAGAATTTTAGTTAAATTCATCAAATACAACATGTATTGACTCTTCTACTATTTGATTTCTTTTGTTAGAGACTTTATATGTTTTGTTATTTGATGAATAACCAAAGAATATTGTCTCATCACTTTTAGATATAATTTTTTCAAATTTATTTTTCCATTATTAAACACATAGCATGTACAACCAAAAGCATGAAAATATAAAATATTTGATTTTCTGTCATTCCATATTTCCTATAGTCTTTTTCAATATTATTCTTATGGTAACACGATTTAATATGTGGTATGTTGTACTTACAGCTTTACCCCAAAATCTTTTGGATAATTTACTCTTATTTAGCATAGTTCTAGCCATATTTTGTATTATTCTATTTTTTCTTTCAACCACCCCATTTTATTGGGGAGTTCTTAGTGTAAAAAATATGTAGTGAATTTATTTCTCATTATAAAATTGTATAAATTATTTATTTTCAAATTCACCACCATAATCACTTCTAATGGAAATGATTGTGTTATGTTTCTCATTTTGCACCAAATTTTAAAAGGTGACAAACTTAGAGAATGCTTCATCTTTATTAGCTAAGAGAATTATCTATGTAAATTTTGAAAAATCTTCAACTATAATAAATACATATTTTTTCCACCAAGAATTAAAATGTCTGATGGCCTGTAAAGATTCATATGTAATAGTTCAAGTTGTGGCGCCCCGAACCGAGACGTCACTTCCTTACCTCAAAATCTATCGATTGGTAAATGTGAATCAAGATTGTTGCCCTGATCACGCAGCGGGTTCTTAATTGGAATATGTCCAAAAAAAATTTCGATTATTCATCTGTCATCATTCATAATCTTGACATGACAA
>JAXCLR010010105.1:0-12084 GCA_035584095.1 Annona squamosa | reverse complement strand
CCACTATAAAAATCCTTGTCTACTTGTTTTTATTTCTGCTCTCTACATTGCTTTGCTTTCCACTGTGTTTCTTCATTTAAGGGGATTGAACTTAAAAGGGGTTAAGTTTTAAGATATCAAAGAAATTTTTAAGAACCCAATTCACCCCTCCCCTCTTGGGTTTTGCCATCAATTCGGGACCAACAGGTTTCACAAAAATCAATCATCATTCTTGTCGTCCATACGCTTTTTTGGACCCTTTAATTACACATACATCATATGATAATCAAGTTGACTTCAAATAGAATTTTTTTTTTCAAATTTTGCTTAGTTTAAACACCCATTTACACATTAATTAGGGTCTAACCAAGCAATTAAAGTCCCTCAATTAATTCGTTTCAAAATAGAATTTTTTTCCACCTATTCTTGGACATCCACATCAACATATATATAACAGATTTTTTAATTTTCACCCTAACAGCATGGGAGTCCCTTACTCCTTCCATCGGTGATGTATTTCACACCTATAATTATCCACATCCACCTTTGTTTAAATCATGTAATATCTAGACCCAAGTAAGACTCATATAATTGCATTTAAGGTATAATTATGATTTATGTGTGAATTGATTGAATTATGGATGATTTTCATGAATTTATGAATTTTGCAATTAGGGTTTGCAATTAAGAATGGTGATTAAGATTAATCGCTAAAGTCCAATATGAGTCAAGATGACTAATGAGGCTTAAGGAGGATTAGAAGGTGCTAACATGGTACGAATATTTATTTTAATTTCCATGATTTAATTAATAGAGATTAAAATGAAAATTATGGGATTGTGTTGAAAATCATAGCGAATTCATAACTTAACACCTGTAAGGCGAAATGAGATGAAATTTTAAAGATAAGCTCATGATTTTGGGCTCAACCTTATGTATGGATTGGATTAAGGAACAAGTGATGAGATTAAGGTGATAATTATTTATTTTTAATCTCACACTCTAAGAATATTTTTAAAGGTTCATAACTGGACATAGAAATGTCGGTTTAAGATGAAATTTGAAATGATTGAATAAAATTATAAAATCTATGCAATGAGTGGATTTGATTAAGCTAATTACCATGGAAAAGTGGTTAATTAGAAAAAATATGTAGCATTGACTTTATATACCCTAGACTACCATAGCATTTAATAAAAGGCTTTTGAGAAAATGACATGTTTAAATGCTACGCAAGGTGTCAAAATATATGTGGATTGAGCTGGATTTTTAGACATTATTTAATGGTCAAATTCATGAAAAATTCAAGGATTAAATGTCATGGTTAATTGCCTAATATCTAGCTCAAATGGAGCATATAATATGTCGCAAGAGCAAGGGATGTCGAAGGCATTATGGGGATGAAATGTGATCTTTTAAAATCCTAAAAAATGTGTCAAAGTTACCTAATGCCTAGGTGATGTAAATGGGCACATAAATAAGTGAAAAAAGTGGCACAAAAATGTCAAAACCTAGCTAAAGAGGGGACGTCCATGGGTGAAAAGCTACATGATTCTTAAATGCATGGATTTTGTGAATTTTTGTAAATTACTAAATGAAAATTTTACTTGGTAATAAAAATGTCATGCCATCAAGGGATAAGGTAGAAATAAATTACCCTCATGACATGTGGCAAATGGGTCCCACTAGCTGGTTGAAAAATCAAAAATTGGATGCATATCTTGGAACGTGTATAAGTGAGAGAGGGGGAAGAAAATTTTCAAAAATTGCTAAGTAAGAGCAACTCTTGGGCACGTCCAAACTAGCAAGGGGAAAGGAGAAAAAGGAGAAGAAAAGAGGAAGAAAAAGGAGGAGAAAGATAAGATGAACCAAGCAAGTCAAGTTAGATTCAAATTAGGGTTGATTCAAGTAAGTGAAATCTAAGTTTTGAATCACCTAAATTAAGTTTTTCTCTTTGAATTCATGAGCCATGAATATGGTTCATAAAGAACTATTAAAGGTTGAGTTATGATGACTTAATATGGGGATTCAATGATTTTTTGAAAGATTTAAATGAGATCAAGAGTTCAAGAGAGTAAAAATGTAAGTTTAAGTTGGATTTTGAGATAAAAGCTAACATGGAAAATCTCAAAACCCTAAACCAAGTTTCTTTATGATTTAAGCATGTTGATTTGGATGTAATTAATGTTCTTTTGAATTACATATGATGATTTAAGCATTTGTTAATGATTTAGCAAATATGAAACCCTAAGTTTCAAGAAAGACCCGATCTTTCCATTTTTGGATTAAAAATAATACAAGGAATTACTTAAATTGTTTATGGATGAATTTTAGTGTAAATTAACCTAAATTAAGGACTCTTTGTATGGCCTAAGTGGGCTTGATGATTTTTTCCTAAATCTAAGTTTTAAGGGTATGTATATGGGACGTCCAAAAGGGGGCCAAAACGGGTGCTTTCTATATGATTTTTGTTGTTGTGTATATTGAATTGAATTATGAATGTTATGGAGAGTAAAATAACCTATGTTTAAGGTACTTTGAGTGTCTAAAAGGGTTTGAAAATAGTTTTCCTAAATCTGATTTTATGGACATATGTTTAGACACGTCAAAATGGGTCAAATGAATGCCTTATATGCATGAATATATTGTTATTAAGGAAGCTAATGAATTATGGATTTTAAATATATGATAATACCCTAAATTTGGGTTAAGAAAAGCATGTTTATTTGCTGAAAATTATAACTTAAAAATCTATCATAATTTAAGTTATGAAAGAGGCGTTGAAATAATGAAAAATGAGTCTTAACATGGTTGTTTTGGAAATCAATGATAAATGAATTAAAAATCCAAAATTAAGCCCTAATGTATATGTTAATTAAGGGTTTTAATGATGCTGAAAATGGTTAAAAGTTTCCGTGTTAAAAAAATTAAGAAACACATAATATATGTGTTGTATGTTGAACGTATGTGAAGCATATGTGTAAATGGATGATATGTGACTTATGTGAATTTTCTAAAATGCAAAATATGCATGAATATGTGATAAAATGCATGAGGATGTTGTTGTATGAATGAGGATCAATTATCTAAATATTTGAAATTTATTTTATGAAGCTTGAAATGTCACTTATATGCTTAGAATAAGCATTGATGTAGGAAAGATGGAAAAAAGATGAAAAATGGTTAATGAGATATATAAATTTCTATATGTTAAGATATGAATGTATGCTATGTGCTTACCCTAAATATGGGATTAAAATACAATATGGAATGAATGATATGATGCACAGGTGTCTGTCATGTACGTATAATCGACTTGAAAATCCAAGTTGATCATGTATGATATGGATTATGGGATTGAAAAACTAAGTTAATGCAAGCAAATGGTTTGTTACGAATGCAATGCTATGTTTATGTATAGGCAAAGACAAAGAGGTTAATGAGGCGGAAAGCTAAGTGAGAAAGGTAAGCAAGCACTTTTCTGAAATGCTTTATTTTATCACATTATGCTTATCAATAATATTCTAATTGTTTAAATGAGTTAGCAAATGAATGATTTCAATTCTTTCTAATTTATTTAAGGATGAACATTCATTGTCTAAATGAGTATTGAAATGTTATTTCTATTAAAATAAATGAATTGCTTACTACTTTTCAAGTACTTATGTTAAATGATGAGTTCATGATTTATGAATGAAAAGTCATGCTAGCATGTCAAAGTTCATGTTTATGAAAGAAAGCATGTGCACACAAGCATAAGGTCCACCTCAAAGGAGTAAGAGGACCGAATGTCCCCCAATGGTGCTACCAAGTCGCTAAGAGAGGCCGAGCCCGACGACGCCTCCCTAGAATGAGAGAGAGGATGAAAGTGGATGGTTGTCTAGCTAGCTTTTATCTAAAGGAATGTCATGATTTTAAATAACGCATCATATTGTTTATAATATACTTTGAATGGGTATGAGAAGCATGTTTTAAGAGTGAAACCCGCAATTCTAGATAACACATGTAAACCTAGGGTTGTAAACCCTAGATTTTTGTACTGATTTTTATGATAAATAAAATTCATGAAACATGTTATATTTGCAAATGTGTATATTAGAGGTTAAAATACTGCAATTAAGGATTTAACCTATGTGAATAGTGCACATGAATAGTAACACAGGGATTAAGACACGTGATTAAGGGTTAATCACTTGGATTAACCTAATCATAAAATGATGAAAAAGAAAATTTAATCACTACAGGACAAAATAGCAATACTTTGTGATATTTTAACGGAACTCCGAATTTTAGTAGAAATTTGAAGAAAAATTCGTAACTTGCAATCCGGATGTCGGATTAAAGTGAAATTTTTTATGGATGGTTGAAAATCTATGATGAACATGATGAATGGTATAAGATGTAATGAAAATCATGAATTAAGGGCCAAGATAAAATGTCAGTTGGAGATTAAAAAGGTAGCTCATCTTTTTCATTAATTTCCTTTGAATTTTTATTAAATTTAAATAATTAAAAATAAAAATAATTAATGAAAATATGCAAGGAGGGCTGGGGTGTGCAGGGGGAAGACTTTTGGCCAAAATCCAATGGCCTAAAATTATCCTCATCAAAGATCAATGGATGAGATTGAATTAGCTTAAAAAATTAATTTTAAATAATTAAATATCATAAATAAATAGGGCTGCTATAGGGGCGCATGAGCTGCTATAGGGTGGCGGCACAATGCTCCACACATTCTATGAAATTAGGAAAAATATGTTTAGAATTAAATACCTTGAGCGAGGGGGTAAATTACAATTTCAAGAAAAATCAAAAACTATAAATAGGGGAGCCTTGGATGTCCAAATGCACACACCCAGCTCCATTTGAGCACAAAATCCCTTGCCGCATAGTCCCAAGCCAAAGAAGAGGAGGAGAGAAAGAAAGAGAGAGTGTGTGAGAAGGAGATGAGGAGTTTTTCACTTGAGGTAAAGAGATTCTTCCCAAATTTCTTTTGGATGTTAAATAGGGTAAACCTATGCTTAGATAATGCCTAAGTATGAGAAAATAAGTAAATTTATAATGCGTAAGTGGAATTATGCCAAAACATCAAAAATTTTGAGCGAAGATAGAGCATTCGGGAAAATCATGTATAAAATATGCAAATAATGCTCCAATATTGATAAACAATGATTTAGGATGATTGTTTATATGATAATTATGATGTTAAAATGATGATATATTAATCTCATGATTTTTGGATTTAAGGATTACGCTTAAGTGAAATTATGTTAAAATTTGAGTATATGGAGAAAATGATTTCTTTAGCTAAGTTAATGATGATGAATTCAAAATTCATGAATTTTCCCACGATATGCTAACTAAGAGCTATGTCATGGTATTTTTTATTTTTGGAAAAAATGTCGATTTTTGGAACCCTTGAACAGTACCCAACTCGCTGTGAACAAAAACTTGGATGAACAGTAATCGTGAACAATGCCATGAACAGTAAATAGCGTGATTTTGGGAAAAATTGGGATTTATTTTTATATTTTATAAGGATTTATGGATGGAATTTTTAAGGATTTATGGATAAAAATCCATATAAGGAAATAATGATCAAGTATTTTTACGGTTAACCTCCATAAGAAATTATGAAGAAAATTAAGGTCGTAAATGAATATGACTTATGTATGATAAAATATGCATATCCTTTTCACTTGTATAAGAAAAGGAAAGGAAAGGATAAAGAAGTCCGATTAAAGCAAAACAAAGGTAAGCAAGCAAACTTTCTTTTTGAAAATGATTTTTTGGAATATGTCGGAATTGCTTTATCATAAACAAATCAATATGGAAGTAAGGAGAAATGTTGAGATATATGGGAATCGCTTTATCATCAGCAAATCGTTATGAAAATATGGAAAAATATGGAAATGGTTGCATTATGATGGAAAAGGAAAATTTTGATTTTCAAATAATAATTGGTTTTATCGAACGATTTTGCAATGATTTATTGAAATATTTTTTAAAAAAAAGAATTTAAGGAACGCCAATCGATAACTGATTTGAGTAATGATTTTTGAAGTAATGACCAAAGGATCATACAAGTTTATAAAAATAACACGTGTGTTCTGTGAACAAAGAATATGATGTCATATGCGAAATGAATTATGTGTTTGTATATCCTTTGTTCATGAAAAACCCAAAAATGGGAAGAAAAATGTTTGCAAAATCTTTTGTCTTCAAATATTAAAATGTTTTTCTTTCAAAATTTTTTTACCAATCAAAATTATTTGTAAGCATTCTAGCAATATTTTTAAATTACTATTTTTCAAACATTTCCTTCAAATATTTCAAATGATTTAGAAATATGTTATTTAAATGTTTTCAAAATTATTTAAGGTTGGTCGTCCTTACAAAATATTTTTATTAACTTATTAACTTGGGTTGTGCCAAGTTTTCATGTTAGAAAAGGAAATACAGGCCGAAGTCTGTACTATTTTGAAATGATATGGTAGCATGAAGTTGTGCACATGAGTTATGTACTAGGTCTACTGTAGAGGATATGCAGACTAGACGCGGTTGCAAGATGGGCCCCCTCTACATAGGCCAAGTCGCTTCAATAGGCGAAATGTCGGTGGCGCCCTTCTTGAAATGGGAGAAAGACATGGATAATTGTCTGGCTCGCGAGTTATCAATTGAGATGTTTTCTCTCCTAAGGAGGAAGGATGATCACTTGGTAAGTGTCATCTACCAGACGGATAAAAATGTCATGCATGATGCATATTCTTGTTTTAAAAAGGTTTTATGGAAAACATTTTAAGGACATGAGAATGTCCTTGGAGAAAGGAAGTTTTATGAAAAATATCTTAGGACATAAAATATGTTCATATAGGTAAAGTTTTACAAGCAAATGTTTTTGGTATGAAATATGCAAGGTTTTATGAAGAGGTTTCCACTGATTGATAGTAGATCACTTGATAAATGTATACTATTGAACAGGCAAAATACATTTAAATGGAAAAATGCTTGCTTACTGAGTTTTGACTCATATTTTGCTTTCCAAACCATAGACAAGTACAACAGAAGACATGATGGAAAAGGAAAGAATGATATGAAGAAAAAGTGAGGACATGTTGATTTTCATAGTTTCATAGTTTATATGTATGAAATGATCAAGTTAAAATAACTTGTTTTATAGAAAAACAAGTATAAATGTCATCAATGATAATTGAAAATTAAGATTAAATATGTGTTTATATATCATGAAAGAAAAGGAAAAAATGGATCAGATCTTATTAAGTACCTGCCGAGTGATCAGACAACAATCTTGAGTCACGTTTACCAATCAAAATCAATCCCGGAATAAGGCTTCTAGGCACCCTGGTTTGGGGCGCCACAAAAGTTGGTATTAGAGTAAGGATTGGTAAATAGGTGAGAGAAGGAGAAAATAAAGAATAATGAAAGGATAGATCTTATAGCACAGAAGATAATATCAAATTTGGATTGGTAAATAGGAGTGGAAAGAAGAAATGTAAAGATGACTTGGTTGGTCTAGTACTAGCTAAGTAGGGTATATGTGGTAAAAAAAGGGCAGAGGAAGATAGTAAAAGTCTCTTTTGATTTTTGAAAAGATAAATGAATAGAGGTTGTTTAAAATACAAGTGAAAATATTTTACACTTGTATGATAAGTATGTATGATTAGTGATTTATATTACATTATGAATTATTACTAAGATGATTTTTGAATATATCGAAAGATGCCTATCACCAGAGCAGGAGCTAGGTTGAACAAAGGAAAAGCGGTTGCAAATAATGAAGTTGTAAGTCAACAGGAAAAATGGGAGACCAGTAATAAGTCTAAGAGACCAGGGCAGGAGGAGCAATAAGGACTAAGAACTTGTCACCGACGAGAAGATGTTAGTTCCGAATCCCGTATAGAAAGAGGAGCTAACCAAGAAAGGCAAATAGAGAAAATGGTAGCTGCAGCTGTAGAGAAAGCAATGCAGCAATGAACAACACAAGCCATGGGCATGATCCAAGGATTATGGGAGGAACATCAACGTGCCCATCTAGGAAACAAGGATAGGAAAAGGATCGGCCCATTGGTCATCCCTACCCCTATAATAGGAATCGAGGATAGCCTATTAGAAGCTAATAGAAGGGCTATCAACGCTTTCCTAGCACAACATCCCCCCTAAGTTTGCAGGCGAACCGGACCCTATTAAAGCCGAGCAACAAATAATTCAGATTAAGAAGTTATTTAGAATCTCCCCATGCAATGATCAACAGAAGTTTTTATGCACCACCCACTTATTGGTTGGGGACGCCTATGAATGGCAGGAGACTCTACTAGTTATTATAGCACACTCGGAAGGGGTAATGTGGCAAAATTTTATGGAAGAATTTAATAAGGAGAACCTTCCAGCTCTAAAGTCAAAAGGTGATTGAGTTCGAGCAATTATGTCAGGGCAAGATGACTATTACGGAATATGCTACAAAATTTAATGCCCTGGTAAGGTTTTGTTCCATGGATAGCGAATGTGCCCGAAAATAAGGCACAAAGGTTTCAGTAAGGGTTGAGGTCGTGTTTAAGAGCAGGCCTTGCACCTCATTTGATCAGAGATTATGCCTTAAGCATAAAAAGTGCGAAAGCCTTAAAATTAAAAACATTAAGAACCCAAGAAGAATAAGAGTAGTTTAATTTTGACACCTACAAGCATGATATGGGAAAAGAAATGAGCAAGAAGACAGTGACAAGAATAATGAAGTCAAACTCCATCCTAGTAGGTGCTCTAATATGTAGAAATTCTCAAAGGTGTCATTTTGGAAAATGTTTAAAGAGTTTTAATAAATGTTATAGGTGTGACCAAACTGGTCGTATAGCAAAGAACTGCAGTAGTGCTGAGGTAAAATTATTAAAGTGCTTAATTTGTGATCAAGCAGGATACGTTGCAACTAAATGTCCGAACAAAGCACGAGAAGCAAGAGGTCCAGGGAGATCTGTCCAGCAAAGGAATATGGCTGCTAACCAACAGGGTACCTCTACTAACCCAGTGCGAGCGTATGCATTGACTCGCAAAGAGTCACAAGAACAAGAGGAGGAAGAAGTTGCGGGTATGGATGATGATTTAATTGATGATGACATTTTATGATTTCCATATCAATGTAACTACTTCTGCACTATTAGTAGAAAGAATGAATAGTGTCTCTATGTAAAAACCCCTATATGAGAAAGGAGCAACGAAAATGTGATGGATTGTAATAGGTTTCAAGAAGAAACCTTTTGTAAGGGGGAAGGATTATGAAACCCACAATTTTAGAATAACACATGTAAACCTAGGGTTGTAAACCCTAGATTTTTGTACTAATTTTTATGATAAATAAAATTCAAATATGTTATATTTACAAGTGTGTGTATTAGAGGTTAAAATAGTGTAATTAAAGATTTAACCCACATGAATAGTGCACGTGAATAGTAACCTAAGAATTAAGACATGTGATTAAGGGTTAATCACTTGGATTAATCTAATCATAAAATGACGAAAAAGAAAATTTAATCACTATAGGACGAAATAGCAATACTTTGTGATATTTTAATGGAATTTCGGATTTTAGTGAAAATTTGTAGAAAAATTCATAACTTGCAATCCGGAAGTCGGATTAAAGTAAAAATTTTTTAATGGATGGTTAAAAATCTATAATGAACATGATGAATGGTATAAGATATAATGAAAATCATGAATTAAGGGCCAAGATGAAACGTCAATTAAAAAGGTAGCTCATCTTTTTCATTAATTTCCCTTGACTTTTTATTAAATTTAAATAATTAAAAATAAAAATAATTAATGCAAATCTTCAAGGAGGGCTGGGGCATGCAGGGGGAAGACTTTTGGCCAAAATCCAATGGCTCAAAATTATCCTCATCAAAGATCAATGGACGAGATTGAATTAGCTCAAAAAATTTAATTTTAAATAATTAAAAATAAAAAATAAATAGGGCTACTATAGGGGGCATAAACTTCTGTAGGGTGGTTGCACAATGCTCCACACATTTTATGAAATTAGGAAAAAAATATTTAGAATTAAATACCTTGGGCAAGGGGGTAAATTACAATTTTAGAAAAATCAAAAAGTATAAATAGGGGAGCCTTGGATGTCCAAATGCACACACCCAGCTCCATTTGAGTAGAAAATCTGTTGCCCCACACATCCCAAGCCAAGAAGAGGAGGACAGAAAGAAAGAGAGAGAGAGAGAGAGGGAGTGAGAAGGAGAGGAGGAGTTTTTTACCTGAGGTAAGAAGATTCTTCCCAAAAATTTTTTGAATATTAAGTAGGGTAAAACCATGCTTAGATAATGCCTAAGCATGAGAAAATAAATAAATTTATAATTCCTAAGTAGAATTATACCAAAATATCAAATATTTTGAGCGAAGATAGAGCATTCAGGAAAATCATATATAAAATATGCAAATAATGCTCCGATATTGATAAACGATAATTTAGGATGAATGCTTATGATAATTATAATGTTAGAGTGATGATATATTAATCTCATAATTTTTGGATTTAAGGATTACGCTTATGTGAAATTATGTTGAATTTTGAGTATATGGAGAAAATGATTTATTTAGCCAAGTTAATGATGATGAATTCAAAATTTATGAATTTTTCCATGATATGCTAACTAAGAGCTATGTCATGGTATTTTTTATTTTTGGAAAAAATGTCGATTTTTGGAACCCATGAATAGTACCCAACTCACTGTGAACAGTAACCTGGATGAACAGTAATCGTGAACAGTGCCAGGAACAATAATTTTGAATAGTAATTATGAACAATAAATAACGTGATTTTGGGAAAAATTGATATTTATTTTTATATTTTATAAGGATTTATGAATGAAATTTTTAAAGATTTATAGATAAAAATCCATATAAGAAAATAATGATCAAGTATTTTTAAGGTTAACCTCCATAAGAAATTATGAAGAAAAATAAGTTCATAAATAAATATGACTTATGTATGATAAAATATGTATAGCCTTTTCACTTGTATAGGAAAAGAAAAGGAAAGGATAAAGGAGTCAGATTGAAGCAAAACAAAGGTAAGAAAGTAAACTTTTTTTTGAAAATGATTTTTTGGAATATGTCAGAATTGCTTTATCATAAGCAAATCCATATAGAAGTAAGGAGAAATGTTGAGATATGTGGGATTACTTTATCATAAGAAAATCCTTATGAAAATAAAGAAAATCCTTATGAAAGTAAGAAAAAATGTGGAAATGGTTGCATTATGATGGAAAAGGAATATTTTGATTTTCTAATAATATTTGGTTTTATTGAACAATTTTGCAATGATTTATTAAAATATTTTTTTAAAACAAGAATTTAAGGAAGGCCAATCGATTACCGATTTCAGTAATGATTTTTGCAGTAACGACCAAAGGATCATACAAGTTTACGAAAATAACCCTTGTGTTCTCTGAACAAAGAATATGATATCATATGAGAAACGAATTATGTATTTGTATATCCTTTGTTTATGAAAAATCAAAAAATGAGAAGAAAAAGGTTTGCAGAATCTTTTGTCTTCAAATATTAAAATGTTTTTCTTTCAAAATTGTTTTACCGATCAATATCATTTGTAGGCATTCTAGCAATATTTGCAAACATTTCCTTCAAATATTGAAATGATTTAGAAATGTGTTATTTAAATATTTTCAAAATTATTTAAGGTTGGTCATCCTTATAAAATGTTTTTATTAACTTGTTAATTTGGGTTATGCCAAGTTTTCAAGTTAGAAAAGGCAATACAGGTCGGAGTTTGTACTATTTTGAAATGACATGCTAGCATCAAGTTTTGAAAAGGAAAAATCACAGATTAGGGTCTGTGGAGTTTTATAAAAAGCATGCTAGCATAAGAATGTGGAAAAAAGAATGTGCACATGAGTTATGTACTAAGACTACTGTAGAAGATATGCAGACCGGACGCGGTTGCAAAATGGGCCCCCTCTGTGAAACCCCATCCGTATATGCGTCATTTCACTATTTGTAATTTTGTAATTATTTTATGAATAAATGAAAATTCATGAATTATATTGATGGATATGTGTATTGGAGATT